>JZKD02S2184339.1:188903-212511 GCA_000966675.3 Picea glauca
CGTTCGTAAAAGTGAATTGGCACAATAATGTCCGGCCCAAAATCAGCGTCTGAGGTTTCAACCAATCCAAGATTGGCGGTCGATTCCTCGGGGGGTTGTTCGGGATTGAAAGCCCTAGTTGCTTCGAAAGACCCAAGATGGTCAAGCTTCCGCCTCAGTGGTGGCGGGGGTGGCTCCAGGATAACCGGCGGCAGGCCCAGAAGCCTTCGTGACCGACGGAGCTCTGAATCCTCCACTGTGTGAGAGAATTCATGACATGCTACGGTATGCTACATGAACAAACAGTAACACGCACTAAAAGAAAGCCCCTAGAAGATAAATCAAGCAAGCACTATATTAGTAGGAAGAACAGTTACCACAACCAACACTAGAGTACCTTACCGGTGCAAGTGAAACTCGAATACGGAAGCACCCTCCGGGTCTACTCTGCAAAGAGTTGGTCCGAAGTCTGTCCTAGGTACCGCGGTATACCCCCGCAGTCACCTATGTATGTCCCTAGAAAATATAGGCAACTAGTTTGCTAGCACGTGAACAGTTATTAGGTGGGTACAGTCGGCAATCGGGAGACCACAATGAGTAGGGTATCAAGCCCGAAACCTATCAAGGGTATCGAGAGCAAGTGTTTCGGAAGACGACTGAGGACCTCGAACGGATTCGAGACCCATGAAGCTCCGTGGCAAATGCTAACGACGAAATACCTTAACAGATCCTCTATATGTGTTCTCCGCAACGCTCGGTCCAGCTTTGGAGGGGTTATCTCTGTTTCTTTTCCTTACGCGACCTCGTGTTTAGCCCCTGTGTTAGAGGGGGGTCCTGAATAACTTTCCGTAACTGGACTTCTACACTCCCTAAATGATAGACTCCAATGTTTAGTTTAGGTGGCCTTGGAGAATTAACTCTCCAACCTATTCCAAGGCCCTAGTCCAAAGCTAGTGAATGTACCCTATAAACAAAAAAGTCTACTTGATTTTATTTAGCGTTTCTTTTAATGGGATTTTTTAAATCTCAAGGTTTGGAAGTGAAACTGATGGTGTGTAAAACAAACTCAAAGCAAAATGCACAAAAAATGCTTGGAAAAAACTTCTTCAAACAATGCAAAACCAACAACTTTTCAAAAAGATTATTTTTCTTTTCTTTTCAACTTTTACAATATTTCATGCAACAATCCTACAGAATTTTCGCTCAGATCTGTGAGCTACTTATACTTTGAACTGTACTGAAAAAACTTATGCAAAAAGACTTCTTTCCGAGCTACTGACGCAACAACAAAATCTTCAAACCAAGAAGACAATGAAAAAGAGAAAAAAAAAAATTATTTATTGCAAAATAATGCAACTAGGAAAAATGATGACAAGATAAAAACCAAGAGAATGAAAGAAAAATCTGGCTTAAAGCGCAGATCGCAAACAGAATCAGAGCACAAAATGTTGAACAGCAATCCAGACTACACCGATTCGAAAACTTGCATAAAAACCATGAAATAAATATTTTTTCCTTTTTGTGTTTTCTATCAAAAAATCAAATAACAAGCACAAGCTAAGGGAGAACTGCCCTAACTTGCCGACTTTGCAGCCCCAGATTAAAAACCCCTGAGAGGATCTCTACTCACCACAAGAGGGGATTATTGCCCCACCCACGCTGAAAAGCCACCTAACAGACCCGCGACTGTCACCAAGAAAGCACACGTGTAACTGCATGTTGTTCCACTACAGCATGCGGGTATCCGCGGGCTAAGCCTAAGCAGGCCGCGGGTATGTCCAAATACTGAGAAAAAATTATACACAGACAGTCTAGTCCTGAAAAAGGCTTCTGGTACTGACAACCAGAGTCTCTGACAGGCTGAGATGCTATCTAATTCAACAGAAAAAGCAAATTTGCAAAAAAGAAAAACCAATGTAAAGAAACACACAACAAGACAGACTGAAACACAAGACAATGAACCAATAAGGACCCAGACAAGATCCAGAAAGCCCCCTGAGAAGTTAAATTTCTGACAGGGGAAGAGGGGACTGCCTCTTAAACTTCCTGGACTCTACACGCTACTGAAGCTACTACAGAACGCATTCACACGCACGTTGTAGAAGGCTAGGGCGCGGGTCACCTGCGGGCAGGGCTTCTACAGGCCGCGGGTACCTCTGTGTGTCCCAAAAATAAATGTCGAGCGTCAGCCAAGGAAAACTGGTATTGATAACCAGGTTCCTTACTAGCTTTCAACTTAACAGAAATCAAAAATCAGCAAAGAAACATAAACTGAATCCTTTGAACTACCAAAAAATCTTTAACCAAATCCGAAAACCCTAAGAGTAAGACTATCCCCAGTGGAGTCGCCAATTATGTTGTGGGGTATTCTACCCTATGGAATAATAAGCTAGGGCTCTAAACTTATATGCAGATCATGACCCTTAAGATTTAACTTTTAACCTTCTACCCAAAATCTCAACCCCTTTTCTCAGGCAAACACGGGAAGAATGAACTAACCTTTTGATCGACGATTGAAGTAGATCCTCCATTGAGTTGTTATCTCCTTGCTGCTACTGCTCCTTCCACAAAGCTTCCTGCAATCAAGACAAAACTATGCATGCATGCTACTGATCTACTAGGGGGTTAGAGATAAAACCTAAATCAAATAACATAGATGAGACTCATGTCTTTGGGACGGGAAAAGTATATTTTTATTAATCTCAATGTGAATCAACTTACAATGATTTCTGAGATCGGCCACCGTTCCTCGATCCTGATCCTGGGCTCCTCCTCTTCGTCTGTCCTTCAACTGCTACTGCATGAATTTCTCCTAAAGCTTGAGGCAAGGCTAAAGGGTTGGGACAAAACTGACTTGGCAATTTGGCAGAGTTTTTTTGCTATGATTTTTCCTCTCTCCAATAGTACCCCTACCCCTTCTTTTATAGGCTAGAAGGAGCTAGGGTTTTGGACGAACTCTCAGCCATGCATGGCCGGGAGTTCTAGTTAACTGACAAAAAGCTTTTCGTTTCGTCAGCAACTTTCTGTTTTTTGTGATTCTGAAGGCAAACGCGGGCTGTAGTGGGCCTGCTAGCATTTTCCCGTGGGCTGTAGTGGGCCTGCTAGCATTTGCCCGCGGGCTGTAGTGGGCATGCTAGCGTTTTCTTTTTAAAAATGGAGTTTTTTGAAGAGTTGTTCAGTAGTTTTTTGGCAAAGAAGGGATATGAGTTGGCCTGATGCCAGGTAAGCCTGTGTGATGCAATTAAGGGTTATAACATCTGGGTACCACTAGGTCCCAATAGAACATACAAATGTATGGAAGACCACCTTCAAGTCAAAATAAGGTCTTTTTGAATGGTTGGTCATGCCCTTTGGTTTGACAAATGCTCTAGCAACTTTTACAAGGATGATGGACGATATCCTATGACATTTCACCAATACTTTTATAGTGGTGTATCTAGATGGCATCCTCATCTACAATAAGACTTGGGTGGAACACTTGCAACATATTCAACAGGTTCTACACACCCTGCAACAACACAAACTATATGAAAACTTGGAAAAATGCTCCTTCGACATGGACAGGGTCCACTACTTAGGCTACATCATTGATTAGCATGGTGTGCATGTGGATCCAGCCAAGATCCAGGTCATCTATGACTGTCTAACCCCAACCACACTCTCTGAGCTTCAGATCTTCTTAGGCCTCACCAATTTCTATCATAGGTTCATGTTGGTATTCTCTCATATCGCATGGGCCCTCATCCAAGTAACCAGGGGTGGAGGTAAGGGAAAATTTGTGTGGGGCCTGTCCCAACAACAAGCCTCCAATGAATTGAAGAAGCGCTTGTGCTCATCCCCGGTACTTTCATTATTGGACCTGCAACATCCCTTTGAGATCTAGACAGATGTTTCAGACTATGTTGTGGGCATCGTTCTTACTCAACATGGCCACCCCATGGTGTATCATAGTGAGACACTATCAGATGTTGTCTATAAGTACCCCACTTATGACAAAGAAATGTACTCCATTGTGAAAGACTGCTTCCAGAGGAGACATTACATTCTGGGGAAGGAGATAGACATCCGTACTGATGAAAATCCACTAGAGTTCATGCAGACCCAAGGAAAATTGTAGAATTACCGCCATCAGAAGTGGTCCACATACTTACAACAGTTCCACCTCAACATCAAGTATAAAATAGGAAATACCAACCAATTTGTCTATTTCCTCAACTGACCTCGAGTCGTGACACTCACCATGGTGCTATATTCTTCTGTCCATGAGACCTCTAGATGGCCCCACCTCTATGAGACAGACCTTGACTTCTCCACCACCTACCAATTTTTGGGAGAAAAGTTAGTGGTCGTTGATTTCCATCTTCATGATGGGTTCTTATGTCATCTGGGATATCTCTACATTCCATCAAGAGAGCATGTGAATGATCTGGGAAGCTCACTACAATTGGGTGGCAGAACACTTTGGCATTGAAAAGATAGTGGA
Organism: Picea glauca; assembly: GCA_000966675.3. Lineage (NCBI taxonomy): Eukaryota > Viridiplantae > Streptophyta > Pinopsida > Pinales > Pinaceae > Picea > Picea glauca. The sequence continues at coordinate 193,366 of JZKD02S2184339.1, forward strand.
AGTGTTGCAAAAACATTTCTACTGATCAAAAATTCAACAGGATGTTGGCAAGTATATCAGGTCCTGCACCGCCTGTTCTATTTCCAAACTGACCACTAAGAAACAGGGCCTATACACCCTTCTTCCTACTCTTGACAAGCCATGGGAATCCATCTCCATGGACTACATGTCAGGGCCCCCATCCACAAAGAGGGGCAATGACTATGTTTTTGTGGTTGTTGATCGCTTTTCCAAGATGGCAATTCTGGTTGCCTGCAAGAAGAACATCACTGTAGAGGCCACTGCCAAACTCTTCTTTGAATGTGTCTAGGTACACTTTGGGATCCCAAAAACGATTGTCTCATATTGGGAAAGTTGGTTCCTCAACACATTCTGGTCGAGCCTCTGGTCACTGCTGGATACCAAGCCCACCAAATCCATTTCCTTCCACCCCTAGATAGATGGCCAAACTGAGGTCATCAATCGAATGATCACACATATCCTACACATGTACAATTCCAAGCACCCCCACACATGGGATGAGAGTCTTCCCTATGTCCAACATAGCTACAACCAAGCCGTGCATAGCTCATTTGGCCACAACCCCTTTCAGGTGGGGTTTGGATTCCAATCATTGGGCCCCATGGATGTTGCACTACCCCTGGTGAACACCTCGGATGAATCATCTCCTACTCCACCAGAAGCTGACAAAGCCACCCAATTCATTGAGAGGAGCTATCACATCCACCAACAGGTTGAAGATATTTTACAGAATTCTAATGCCAAGTACAAGCAACGCCATGATCAACATTGGGTGCTACATAAGTTTTAGGTGGGCGATGAAGTTTGGTTGCACTTGTAGAAAGAATGTCTTACAGGGCCCCGTCAAAAGCTTCGCCACTCCGGTATGGGCCATACACCATCACCAAGGTTGTGGGTGAAAATTCTTTTGCACTCAACATTCCCCCTTTCCTTGGCCTGCACCCAATCTTCAATGTGGCTCTCGTTCGGCCATATTTCCCACCATTATTGGACACCTCAGAGATAGAAGAGAAGTTGACACCAATAGAAATCAACCCTGAATGAATGCAACAGGCATCTAGGGATCATATTTTGGACACACAGATCAAGGGCACCCGATAGCAAAGGATCCATCTTTATTGAGTTGTCAAAGCAGGGCAACTCCTACACCAAGGCAAGTGGCTCACCCGTGGCCAAATTCAGTAGAAATCTCCTCATCTAATGGGGGAACTCAATGCAATGGATACCATTGATTCCTAATGGGGGAGGAATGATCCATATGGATTTTGGTGGCCTCCCACCTATTCCAACTGGTTCATTTTGGCAGTTTTCCAGTTTGGCAGTTTTTTCCCTAGTTTTCGGGTCCCTGACTTGCGGGGCCATTTTGAGACCCTAAACAATGATTTTAGAGATCACCACAGTCGAAAATATCCTTTACTAAATTAGACAAAATGATAAAAATATGTAGTCCTCATATATAACTTTCCAACAGGCTATCATGTGCCTAAAACAAAGATCGTATGCAAAAGTTACGACCCCGGGAAGTTGACCGACTAACTTACCCAAACAGGGCCCACATGACTTTTGGTGCTTCATCTCCTAGGGTTAGGTTTTTGGATGTCTAGGGTTTTTGACATTCCTATTTATTATAAAAAGTCCTTCAAAGCCTCATTGTAATCATCTTCTTGTGAATGAGCGCAACTGTCACATCTCTTCTCAGAGATAAGTCGTCACCATTCCAACAATCTTGTTTTCCACTGCATTTTACAGTTTCAACTTAGTTCCTTATTGAATAGAAAACCAGTTTTATTGTATCTCTGTTATTCTGTGTTATGCGTCTTTTAATAATATGTATTCATTTTGTTCTTCTCATAAAATCTAGATCATCTTTATGGTGGGCCCCCACTTCTTATGGATACCCAACCCCATCTTAGGATCAGTCATGTGTCTCATCTTATGTGAGCACAAGAACATCCTACCCTCCACCTCCTGCTAACCTACATTATAATGGTCAAGGTTCACTATGTGGCAATCCCTATTTTGGGGGTACCACCAATCCTTATTACCCTTTTCCTAATCCACCACCAACAAAATTTTCCCCACCCATAGGTGCACCCCCTACCCATTTTATTCCACCTACACCTCCTCCACAAGGATACGTGCATGTGCATCAGAATTCTCCCCTTCCTCCCAACTAGAATAAGAGGAAAAGCAAGAGGAAAGGGAAGTAAAAAATATAAAAACAGGGATGCCAAGGAACCTAAAACCCAACCCCTGACAATGTGGGCAATCAACAAGACCCCAATCAAATCCAAGGAACCAACCCATCCATAAAAAAAAACCTTACACTTGTTGCAGTGTCTATGGACATTACACACATGACTGTTCTCTCCTCCTTGTCATGCGTCAAATATAGGAATCCTATGAGGTTGCTCAGCGAGCAAATTCCAAAATTCCTAGTCATCCCCATCACAATTAGATGTGTTGTAGAACTCTTTCCCATACCAAGGGTTGGTGTCCATTTGTGTTCCCTCTGCCCTTCTGATATTCCTTCATCCACCCCTAGTACTTTACAAATCCCTTGGCCATCCATTAAGATCCCTTTTAAGGTTCTAAAGGTTCCACTTTGACATAATGTTGTCAGCCTTCGTGGGAAGGCATGCCATCATTATAGATTTGTCAATGACTTGGTCCAAACCACCATTTCCATCTCAACCCTCGAGGTCCTTTAGACATTCCCTCCACAAAAGAAGGATTTTCTTGTTTCTTAGGAGCTATTGACCCTTCGTACAATCACATTATCACCTTTGATATTGATCAAGTTAAGCCTTTCCACTTGCCTTCTTCTGTTTCTTTCCAAATCCTAATGACCATCAACAAGTACAACATCCATTATTTTATTGTTGATGAAGGCACATCCACATGCATCATGTATACTCAGTTATAGTAGAAGATAGGCTCCCCCGCCCTTGTCCCATCCACAACCTCCCCCCGAGTGTATGATGGTCAAACTTCCCAAACCCATGGCCTTTACAAGAACTTTCCCATCAAAATATGGAGAAAAGAATTCAATTTTTATGTGGAGGTCATAGATACCCCTCTAGATTACAACCTCTTGTTAGTACGCATCTTCATTTATACCATGAAGGTCATGGCCTCGTTAGTTTTTTGTAATATGATTTTCCCCCATAGTGAGAAACTCACCACCATCGATCAGTTGACTTACCATGACGCCAAGCTTAACTTCATCCTAAAAATGTGGTTTCCTACTTAGGTGGGGACCAATATACTACCTCCATTGATGACATTATCCCCATATTTTATAAATACTCTATCTTTTTAGGTGCGTAATAAAGACCACCTACGGAAGTTATCGCACCCAGTTCATCTCATGTTTATATGGTGTCATCTAGCCATGGAACAATGGGTTCCAACCCACAACCTTCTCCTGGACCCTCCACACTTGCATCCTCCATGCCTCCACCAAGCATGCAACAACCACCTCCACATTATTTGTTTGTCCATGTGCCTTTCTTGTTCCCACCTCTTGGGATTGTCAGTAGCTTGGTTAAGGCTACCCTCACCCTGCCTAACCTTAACCTCAGGATTCTAGTGTGGTATTTGGGTCTGCCTCCCACCCCTCTTACCAGTTTTGAGTGGAGACCCTATTTTTATTTAAACCACAAGCAACCTATTCTTATTCATACTAGTATTCCACATCCAACTACACCCTTCATGGCTCCCCCTCTCCCTCTTGATCTTTCACAAAGGTATTCCGAGGTCCCATCACAAATACCGCAAGCCCCTCCCCAACCCCAATCCAAAACCAAGAAGGCTCAAACTCGAAGCAAGGAAAAAGGAAAAGCTACCCAAAACCCCCCTCACCCCACCACATCCACACAAACTATTGTAGAGAGTAATAATCCTCCTTATGTATTGTGGGAGCTTCCAATTCATCCCATCTTTCACTGCCCTCGACTTCTAGAATCGAAAAATATTTATAAATTTGATTATTAGGATGTTTATTTTTCCACTCCAGTTGTGGAAATTCAACTTCCTGAACTAGTCTCCAAACAACTAAAGAATTTATGTACAAAACAACTATGTGCATTATGTGACTATTATGGGCATTATTCTAACCATTGTCCTTGTCTTCCTCAGTACCTAGATGGCTTGTAGGTTCTTTGCTAGTTGGAGGTTGTGCATGTGGATGTTTACACTCCGATGATCGAAGATCCACAATATCATCACAATCCATCCCCACCCGATACCCATACCTCACAAATATCCCATGGTACTAATCCCCCGAAATCAAAATCTCACCCAATTATTTTCTTTAGGGATGTCCCTCACCATCCCTTGTGAGCACCTCATTTCAAGTCTTCCTTGTATAGTGTTTATATTTAATCTTTTGATTACATTCATCTTACACATCTTGCATCTCACATGTTATATTCTCTTGTCTTTAATATGGAACATTTTTCCTCCTACTACATTGGTTATGTCGATGGTGTGAGTAGTTCTTGACAGAATCTAGCCTTGACAAATTGGGTCCTATTTACCACCATAATTACCCTCTATCATTGTAGTGGTGTTCGCATCAGAGATGCCACCAATAATCAAGATGAATATGATGTGGTGATAGGTTTGTTAGTTGATTCCCTTACTCACTACATCTGTCACCTTCATGTTTGTTTAGATTCCTAACTTCTCGTAATGGAGTTGAATGGTGTGTATCGTGTGTGCCACCCATGATTGTTTAGTAAATACCTATGTTTTCAACTCCTTATGTGATCATTTGAATCCATTACATTCAATCATGTACCTAGAAGTCACAATCATTTTGTAGACAAGATTGCAAACATTGCTTTCATTTCTACACTAGCATACATGCACATTCATACATATAATAGATTGTACATTTCATAATCATCATCATGCACATGTATATATATGCCCATCAGAATATTATATACTCAAAAAACACTCAGGAACATGTTTCTTTAATAATGATACATGAAATACATTATACACTCTCATGGATGTAGGAAATGCTAGCATATTGTATGCAACTAGACCTATCTTTTCTAATATTTCAAAAGGTCCACAATATATTGTTTCCAACTTTGGGAAACTTATTAATCTTAGTGAAATTATCTTTGCCTTCACTTTTAAGAACACATGTTATCCCATTTTAAAATATCTAAACACTTTATTCTTGTCTGCATAAATTTTCTTCCTATATTGGGTGGGCTTTAAATTATAGTTGATATTTTCCATCTACTCTTCCATTTCCTTTAACAAATCTGGCCCAACAACTACTCTATATGTTGGATTGTCCCAACTCATTGGTTTGTTACATTTCCTGCCATACAAAGATTCAAATGGACTCATTTTTAATGAGGCATGATAACCATTGTTGTAGGAAAATTCAACCAAATGAATATAATCTTCCCACTTTGATGGTTTATCCATCACATACATCTTGAGCATGTCCTCAATTGTTATCCTCTTTGTTTTCCCATCTGACTCTGGGTGACATGTTGTACTAAGATTTAGATTTGTCCCAAAGACTTTGAAAAAACCTTTTCAAAAATTGGATTTGAACTTTGGATCTTTGTTTGAAACTATTTACTTAGGCACCCCATGTAGCTTGACAACTTCTTTCATGTATATTTTTGCAATATGTGTTTCCTTGTGTGTAGTCCTTATTGGAATGAAATGTGTTTCCTTAGTTAATTTATCTACCACCACCATGATGGAATCATGTTGCTTCATTTTTCTAGGAAGATTTGTAATAAAATAAACTATGACCACTTCCCACTTCCATTCTGGAGTGGGAAATGACTGCAACAACCCAACTGGATGCTTATGATCACTCTTCACTTTCTGCCATTCTAGAAATAAGGCTATGTAATTAGCCACTTCTTTCTTCATTCTGGGCCAAAAATATTGGCTTCTTACAATTGCAATTGTCTTCTGATATCCTGGGTGCAGAGAATATGGCACATTGTGCATTTACTTCGGCACTGCATTTTTTATCTCATTGGAATTCAACACATATACTTTGCCTTTGTACATGAGAATTTCATCTTCTTTAGCTCATAATAATTAAATTTCTGCTAAAAATTACTTTGTTTGTAATGTTTATTTTATTTTTAAGTATTGTTGATTTGAATTTGTTGCAATAATTTTATCTTTCATATAATTCTTGTACATGCTAATGGTTGTAATATTATTCTCATGTGCTCTCCTTTTGAGTGCATCAACCACTTGATTTTCTTTTCCTTTTATATGCTTAATTTCAAAGTCATATTCACTAAGAAAATAAATACATCTAATTTATCTAGCATTTAATGTTGGTTGTTCAAACAAATGTTTTAAACCACAGTGGTCTGTCCTTAGATCAAATTTCCTCCCCATGAGGTAATATCTCCACATTTTTAATGCATGTACATTTTTTGCTAAATCTAGGTCATGTGCAACATAAATCTTCTCATGCTCTTTTGATTTTATGGACTCATAGCATACCACATGATATTTTTTACTAAGGAATCCCCTGATCCATTCCTTTCATGAATCAGTCCACACACAAAAAAAAAATCATTTGGATGTGAAATATTCAATATTGGCACACTTCTCAAAATATCTTTCAGCTGCTTAAATATTTCTTCACACTTGGAAGTCCATTCAAATTTCATTCCTGTCTTTTGTAAATAAGTGATTGGGCTTGAAATATTTTAAAATCCTTTTCTGAAAATTCAGTAATAACTAGAAATACCCATGAATGATCTAAACTATGTCACATTCTCTGATGTTTTCCAACCTCTAATGACCTCTATCTTCTCAAGATCAATTGTTATCCCTTCTGTCAAAATTACATTCCCTAAGTAATGAATATTATTTTGATAAAAGATGCACTTAGTTAGCTTGGCATACAACTTATGCTCTCTTAAAACTTCCCAAACCAATAATAAATGTCTCTCATGTCTCTCTTCTAACTTAGAGTAGATGAGTATATCATATAGGAACACAATCACAAACTTGTCCAGGTACACCCTGAACACTCCATTCATTAGGGACATAAAAACAATGAGGGAATTTGATAGTCCAAATGGAACTACTGTGAATTCACAATGCCCGTATATTTTCCTGAATGTTTTCTTGTTGATGTCTTATTCCTTTATCTTCACTTGATGATAACCCGATATCAAGTCAATATTTGAAAATATTCTTGCACCTTTCAACTGATCAAATAATTCATCAATTATTGCAAAAGGATATTTTTTCTTTATGCTGACCTTATTCAACTATTTGAAATCAATACACAACCTTAAGGTTCCATATTTAATCCTCACAAAAACAACTAGTGTACCCCAAGGTGACACACATGGATGTATATCCCTTATTGGAAGAAAACCTATTTTGAGAAAAGACCCATTTTTGGTAAGGAAGATCTAATTTTGGAGCACACGCAACAAGTGGAAAGAAAGCAACATGCAGAAAAAAGAAGGAAAATCAGCATGCAGGAGGAAGAGCAATGTGACAAGAAGGAAGTCAAGCCTAACCATGATAGGGTTAGGGATTTTGTTAAGGATTGCAACGACTATGAGCCTATAAAATAGTATAAATAAATACCTAGGAGGTCTAGAGTCGAGGAGGTTGTTTTTGGTTGGTTGTAGTAGAGAATGACCTATGTTGTCAAGTATAATAAGTCATGTAGAAGAGTTGAATAGGTGATTCCTTGAGGGTTAAGTCATAGGTTGAGGATCCTGGTGTGATTTAGTCCACCTCATAAAGGATTATTTCCTTCATCTTTATTGTATTATTGAGAAGTAATGCACGTAGCGCAATATTTTGCAGTAGATTAAATAAAAAAGAAGAGAAGCCATATCTTTGTAGATGTAACCCCGAGAGGGGGTGAACCACGGTAAAAATTGTGTTATGTGTGATGTTTATAGATTATTTACTTCCTATTAATTATTATCTTATGAATGAATGATTAACTAGATGTATTAGCATGCATGCATAAGGCTAAAGATGAATGAATCCTAGAAATACTTAAATCAAGAACAAGGTTAATGCATGAAGAAGGAAGAACATAATCCCAAATCCCCACTCATTCCTAGACTTCAAACACTTGGGTATTGCAGTCACCCATAAAGTTGTCTTGGCTGAGACTGCACTATGCACCCTATGCACAATGTTTCCTTATGGGTTTCCAGGAGGGATGATAGTTTCTTAGGGTTGTTTTGGAAACCTGTTGAGATCCGAACCTGGGTCAATCCAAGGAGAGGTAAGAAGTGAAAGAAAAAATGACAAATGGTTTTTTTTCCGGCTGGAACTGCATAGGATTGAGTTTACAAGATCCATGGAAGAAATGAATGGAGGATGAAAGTATAGAAGGGAATGTTTAGGCCATGGAATCCAACAAAGACGAAGATCGAAAGATGGTTGAAAATGAAGGAGCTTGAGTTTGTGCATAAGGACAATAGAAACCCTAAGTTAACACTGTGAAAATATCTCGACAAATATTTGTTACCGACTTGCATGAAGTATTTTTTTATGATTTCCCACATTTGTTGCAGGAGTCATTATTGAGGTTAAAGAAAACCACCCTACAAATCAAATTAGAAAGTTGGAGTGGAACCCTATGGATATTGCACATTTACAACAAGTTAATAACAAATTTATGTGCACAGTAAATTTATGGTTAGATAGTATCGTTGCATGGTTTATCACCAAATTTGTAGTAGATAACGTGAATTCCTACACCGCATCATATTAGGATTTTCTAAAGGGACCCAGAGGTAGGTACATCAGATCATTGTATACTTCAATCAAGATTTTATTGTCTAACAACAATGTGATTACCATGGAATCAGACAACTAAACTTCCCTGCGTGCATGGGGGAAGGGGGGAGGCACTGGTAGGAGGTTGAAAAATGGAGGAAGATATGGATAAGGGAAAGAAGAAGGAGGTCATGGATCCAAGCATGATGGAGGAATACCAAATAAAGAAGATAATGGAAAATCTAGAAAGAGATGCAACGAAGTACCCTACCAAAATAAAATGAATAATAAGAAGAGAGACGCAATTGATAGAGAGGGCTTGGAAAATGATGAATAAGAGGCAGAGGATCTCCAAGTTGTGGAGTAGATTGAGGAAACCCTATGAACAACATATAAAATGAAAATGGGCTATCCAAGGTCAAAGGGATAAGGTAGAACTCCAATCCAGATCACTGACAGTGTGGAACCTACAACCCCATGTGAGACTAATACACCAGGAAGAACACTAGCATTTAGACAATTGAATTTGAGTGAAAGAAATGCAACAGGACATGCATCCAGTTAAGGAGAATCAATTGGGGGAGCCAGTTCAGGAAGTAATAGTCAATTATCTACACCGCACAGAGGTATTAGTTCAACACAGTTCAAAATGGAAGGACATGATACAGGATCAAATTACCAGAATTTCAAGGAGAGGCATCAGATGACCCTGAAAATCACTTATCCATCTATGAGAAGATCTGGGAAGAAAATAAAATCACAGATGAGGATACAAAACACGTGTAGTTAGATATCACACTGAGAGACCATGCACTAGATTGGTACATGAGCCTAGACGTAAACAGTCCACCGAGAGTAAAAAATACTATTGCATATGTGAAAAAACTACTGATAAACGAATTTTAGAAGCCCAACACAAAGGACCAGTATATGAATGAAATGATTGAAATCATGAAAAAACCAAGTGATTCTATTTGGGAGATTGATTAGAGGTTTAAACATCTAAAAGGTGAGTTGAAATATGCAATTAGCAGCATGAAACATGGGCATTTATTTGTGAACTCATTGTTACCACATTGGAAATAGCCATTAAGAAAAAAAAAGTTCCAAACTCAGGAAGAGGCTCTACATGAAACATTACAACTAGAAGAGAACCAATATCAGTAGATAGATCCAACAATAGAGGAGCTGAAGGAGTATTTGAAGAGTCTAACATTTCAACTCAACCAGAATAAGGGTAGATATAAAAGAGAAGTTGTTTGGTGTACCTTATGCATGATAGAAGGACACCATAAGAATGAATGTCCAATTTTTGTGCAGTATATGGAAACAGGAGTAAAAAACCCCTTGCCAACAGGAGGACCATGGTGTGATATTTGTAAAACACATGGGCATGATCCATATCATTGTCCAATGATGCAGAAATATAAGACAATACCCAAAAGTTCATATTACAATTTATGCAAGTCAGTGGGTCGTGATGATAAGGATTGTAGGACGATAGAGTTGATGAGAAAGAAATTTAGATACTTATAGGGTACAAGAAGAAAGGATTACATGGAAAGATGCACCTCAGTTCAACTAGGTACCACCACCATACAACAATGTGCAACAACAATACAACAATGCACATCCAAAGTATAATAATGTGTAGCCACAATATAACCCCGCGCAGTATAGCCAGGTACATCAGTAGAACACACTGCAAGGAGATCAAGGTGGATATAGAGGTGGAGGAAGAGGCAAAGGAGGATTTGGATGGGGCAGAGGACCAGTAGTGTGCCACAAATTCCAACAACCAAGACATTATGTAAGGGATTTCCCACTCCCACCAGTGACATGCATGTACTACCGCGTAGTAGATCATGACACATAAGATTGTACAACACTCTTGGGGAAGATCTAAGAAAAAAGGAACCAAAAAAACTAGAATTTCATCTGGATCTCTGCATAAACTAGGGATGATGGGAGAAACATCAATATAGTCACTCGAGGAGGAGCCAAGACAAGAACTGATGTAGTATCGCATGATCCAGATCAACACCAATGGGTTAATAAGAACACTAAGCCACAAAATTAGTTTGACACACAGAAAGAAAATGAAACATTTAAGGAAGCCAGAAAAGAGTGTCGGAAGTAGAATGTTGCATCTACATCATCCGCACAGAAAAATTATAACTCACCAATGTACGTGATTCCATTATCAATGGACCATACCAATAAAGATCAACCTCTAGAGAAAGTAAGTACCATAAATACTTTTCTGCAATCCTGTGTTAATTTATTACATGATCCATCATTTGTTAAGATATTACAAAATATTCTATAAATATTCAACATAGAGGTAGAAGGAAAGTTAGAACTTAAAACAGTCAATCATCTCCATACAAGAAGAAGGACAAGTAGAGAATTTAGACTAAATGCCAATGTTGGGGATTTCAATATGGGAGACATTATACTAGACTTAGGCTCTGAAGTAAATGTCTTACCTAAGAAGACATGGCAGTGTATGGGATAACCTACACTAGGCTATTCACCTGTCCAGTTGAAGTTATAAAATCAACACAAAATGCTACCAATTGGAAGGCTGAAAGGTGTGACAATAAATTTGGATGGAGTGTGAACTATGGAAAATTTTGAAGTAATAGAGATAGTATATGGAACAACACCTTACCCTGCATTACATGGATTGGATTAGGAATTTGATAAGAAGGATATAATCAACCTGAAGACAAGAAAAATGAGTTTTGAATCAGGAGAATATAGAGTCATTTCACCATTGGATCCTTCAGAAAGAGAAATGTTTGTAGAAGCTTCTTGTTTGGATCTAGAAGAAATAAAGCAATTGTATAGAACCACCACATGAGAAGAGGATTATGTTAACCCAACTGTAGATGGGGTACTCGAGTGGAGAAGCATTACATCATGTGCTTCTGACTTAGATCCATATTTGGAGAATTGGAAACAATGCTTACATGAAGTTTCCAAAAGGAGGTGCACAAGAATAGATCTCGTAGTAAGATGGGTTGGTACAGAGATAAGAGAACCTCCCAGTTTTCATGGGTTAAATTAATTAGAGAAATTTATGAAAAAATATGAAGAGGAAGTGTTAGAAAATCAGAGGCTCTTATCCCTAGATACTGCACTCAAGGAAACACCTGCAAGATGGTGGGGTGCACACAAATACATTTTTTTTAGGACTGGTATTAATGTAAACAATTATTGTGCATTAGATTTGGCATAGAACCAAGGAGAAATATAGTCCAGAAGTATGATGGGAAAGGAACATTGGTTGAGCACTTGGAGAAGTGAAGAACACAATGGAGGATGACACCACCAAAGTAATGGATTCATCACTTTATCCATACATTGGAAAAGATCCCAAGGAACTAGTATATATACCAAAAGATGTACAAAGGCACTACATAATGGACATGATTACAACAGAATTTTGTAGTGACCTTCTCATTTGAACATGAGAACCACAACATTGATTCAACACTAAAGTTGATATGAGGAGTGATATTTATTGATGAACCATAAGTTGAAATCATGAAAGAAGATCAACAACAGAACAGACATACAGTCCAAGAACTATTTTCATGCTATCATGTTGAAGAGGAAGCACTAGATGAAGATGACCCACACAACATTCATATTACAGAGATTGATGGAGAAAGATAGGTGGAAGGTCCATATCTAATATCAAAATTATTTATTGCACCAATCAAAGTTAATAAAGTCAACATTGGGACGAATGAAAACCCTAAAATGGAAAGTATTAGAGACTATTGGGATGAGCAAATAGTAGAAAGAATAACAGAGTTACTGTGCGACTTGCATGAAGTATTTTTCTGTGATTTCCCGCATTTTTTGTAGGAGTCATTATTGAGGTTAAACAAAACCACCCTACAAATCAAATCAAAAGGTTGGAGTGGAATCATGTGGATATCGCGTAGTTACAACAAGTTAATAACAAATTTACACATGCAATAGATTTCTAGCTAGACAGTATTGTTGCATGGTTTATCACCGAATTTGCAGAAGATATCCTGAATTCCTACACCATAACATAGCATAATTTTCTAAGGGGACCCAGAGGTAGGTACATCAGATCATTATATACTTCAATCAAGATTTTATTTTCTGACAATGGTGTGATTACCATGGAATCAGACAACTAAACTTCCCTGCGTGCATGGGAGAAGTGGGGAAGCACTGGTAGGATATTGAAAAATGGAGGAAGATATGGATAAGGGAAAGAAGAAGGAGGCCATGGATCTAATCATGATGGAGGAATACTAGATAAAGAAGATAATGGAAAAACCTGGAAAGATGTGCAGTGAATTACCCTACCAAAATAAAATGAATAAGAAGAACAGAGCCAGAGTTGATAGAGAGGGCTTGGAAAGTAATGAAGAAGAGGTAGAGGATCTCCAAGTTATGGAGCAGATTGAGGAAATCCTGTGCACAACATATAAAATGAAAATGGGAGGTCCAAGTTTAGGGATAGAGGGTAGAACTCCAATCCAGATCACTTTCAGTGTGGAACATACAACCCCATGTGTAGCTAATACACCATAAAGAACACCAACATTCGGACAATCAAATTTGAGTGAAAGAAATACAACATGACACACATCCAGTCAAGGAGCATCAACTGGGGGAGTCATTTTAGGAAGTAACAATCAATTATCTACATCATGCAGAGGTAGTAGTTCAACACAGTTCAAAATAGTAGGACATGATACCATTATCATATTACCAGAATTTTGAGGAGAAGCATTAGAGTACCCTGAACATAACTTATTAATCTATGAGAAGATCTGGGAAGCAAAGAAAATCACAGATCAGGATACAAAACCCACGTAGTTAGCTATCACACCGAGAGACCGTGCACTAGACTAGTACATGAGCCCATATGTAAACAGTCCACCAAGAATAAAAAATACTATTGTAGACGTGAAAAAATTACTGATAAACGAATTTTAGAAGCCAGCTCAAAGGACTAGTATATGAATGAAATGATTGAAATCATGCAAAAACCAAGTGAATATATTTGGGAGATTAATCAGAGGTTTAAATGTCTAAAAGGTAAGTTGAAATATGAAATTACCGACATGCAACATAGGAATTTATTTGTGAACTCACTTTTACCACATTTGAAATACCCATTAAGACAACAAAAGTTCCAAAATCAGGCAGAGGCTCTACAGGAAATGTTACAACTAGAAGAGAACCGGTATCAATAGACAAATCCAGTAATAGAGGAGATGAAGGAGGATTTGAAGAATATAACATTTCAACTTAACCAAAATAAGGATTAAGAGAAAAGAGAAGTTGTTCGGTATACCTTATGCAGGACAAAAGGACACCATAAGAATGAATGTCCAACTTTTGCGCAGTATATGGAAACAAGAGTACCAAACCCTTTTCCAACAAGAGGACCATGGTGCGAGATTTTTAAAACACATGGGCATGATCCATATCATTGTCCAATGATGCAGAAATATAAGACAGAGCCCAAAAGTTCATATTGCAATTTTTGCGAGTCAGTGAGTCATGATGATAAGGATTGTAGGACGATGGATTTGATGAGAGAAAGAACTTCAGATACTTATAGTGTACACAAATAAATGATGATAGGACAATATGCACGTCAGTTCAACCAGGTACCACCACCATACAACAATATGTAGCAGAAATACAACAATGCACAGCCGCAGTATAATAATGTGCAACCACAATATAAACCTACGTAGTATAACCAGGTACCTCAGTACAACACACCGCAAGAAAATCAAGGTGGATATAGAGGTGGAGGAAGAGGTAGAGGAGGATTTCGATGAGGCAGAGGACCATCAGTGTGCCACAAATTCAAACAACCAACACATTATGCAAGGGATTTCCCACTCCCACCAGTGACATGCATGTACTAACGTGTAGTAGATCATGACACATAAGACTGTCTGACACTCTTGGGGAAGATATAAGAAAAAAGGAACCAGAACAACCAAAATATCATGTGGATATCTACATAAAATAGGGATGATGGGAGAAACATCAATATAGTCACTCGAGGAGGAGCCAAGATAAGAAATGATGTAGTATCACGTGATCCAGATCAACACCAATGGGTTAAGAAGAACATTGAGCCACATAAGAATTTTGATGCACAGAAAGAAAAGGAAACATTTACGGAAGCCAGACAGGAGTGTCTCAAGAAGAATGTTGCATCCACATCATCTGCACAACAAACTCAAAACTCACCAATGTACATGATTACATTCTCAATGGATCATACCAATAAAGAACAACCTCTAGATCAAGTAAGTACCATAAATACGTTTTTGCAATCCTATGTTAATTTATTACATGATCCATCATTTGTTAATATCTTACAAAATCTTCTAGAAACATGCAACATAGAGGTAGAAGAAAAGTTAGGACAGAAAACAATCGATCATCTCCATACAAGAAGGACAAGCACAAAATTTAGACTGAATGCCAACATTGGGGATTTCAATATGGGAGACATTATAC
The DNA here is from genome assembly GCA_000966675.3 of Picea glauca. NCBI lineage: Eukaryota > Viridiplantae > Streptophyta > Pinopsida > Pinales > Pinaceae > Picea > Picea glauca. The sequence goes on from JZKD02S2184339.1 coordinate 208,702, forward strand.
TGGGCTTAGGCTCTGAAGTAAATGTCTTATCTAAGAATACATGGCAGTGTATGGGAGAACCTACACTAGGCTTGTAATATCCCTAGGTTGAACCCAATTGTAAATATAAATGTAAATGTACCTAAGTTGTTGAGTTGTTTGATACCATTTTTGTATGCACCTTTCATGGCATAGTGCGTGCATGTACTGCGCAGTAAAATGATGAAGTCTACACATTCCAGGATACTACGCACAACAACTCATGTGCGCGTGATTTTGAGGCCAGAGAGCCTTTGTGTATACATTATGTTTTATAGGCTGGTGAGCCAATTATTATAAGCTAGGATGTTTATGTTTTGAATTATGCCAGAGAGCCTAGAATTTTCCCCCTCTTTAGCTACAACAACTATGACAGGAGGAGGAGTAGGGAGATCCAAAGTGGGAAACTCTTCTAAGCTTCTAGGCCTGAACCACTTTGGAATCTCAGCGGAAGCATGAGTGTCAAATATTTCTTCTAAATTAGGCCTAGAAGGGGAGAATTCAACAGGGAAACTCCCAAAATTTAAACTTCTGGAAGCTCCAATAGATGGTATAACAGAAGAATTAGATACAACTACTAGAGTTTTTAAAGAAGAATCATGTAAATTACTAGAATCACCTAATACAAAAGTTGAAATCCATTCTTGAGGGGTCTTTCCTTTTTTGATAATCTTTTCATTATGCAACTCCTCCTTACAAATGGTACACCCCACATTTTCTCTTCATGTATTACCTTTCAACGAGTTATTAAATCTATTATGTAAGGGTTGATATCTATGTTTGAAATTGATACAACTTTGGATATGTGCCAAATGTTACAATATAGGTATTTCCAAGATACCCCTCAAATTCTATTGTCTTGGCCTATTCCAATGCTTCTCTTGGAATTTTAATCATTTCATGCATTAGAGGAATTCTAGCCAAAAGGGAGCAATCACCCAAAAAATCACTCTTTATTTTTCCTATCGTGGATATGATTAGTTAGATTAATCATACAATATACCAACTTCTAAGCATATTCCCATGTAGTCTATATCACCATATACTCAATACCATTTAACTAAGAAATACTCTTTTTTTGACTTAGGATACTAAAATTCATAAATAAATTGTTTCTTAGCCTCATCTAATGTTAGATTTGATCCACCTTGTGGACCATGCATAAACTTCATATACCATTGCAAGGCTCTTCCCCACAAATATTTCTAAAAATATACAATATTTTTTGTCATGGAAGTTCCATTAGCATTCCATATAGATTCACAAAAAACCTAATGCTGTTATGCATCCTCTTCACCTTTACCTGAGAACTTAGGTAACCTTAATGTAGATCCTCCTTATATTCCTTCCATATTAGAAGGAATTCCAACAAACAATGAATCTTCTAGGTCTTGGTTGTGATATAAATTTTCAATATGGTCAAGGGATGTGCTACCACCCTCTTGATTGACTTTTGATTTATTTCCACTGCTACCACTACTCTTACCATTATTTTCTCTTAACATTAGTTGATTACTTGAGAAATTAACTAGGATCAACATAGTTTATTGAATGTACTTTATTTTTCAAATCCACCTAGGGTATGGCAGGGACTAGGGAGAGTGCCCTATTCATAGGAAGTACTACATTCACTTTGGTGTATTCTTTACCTTTGGAATTAAAAATACATATGAAAGAGCATCCTCCAACTAAACATCACCTTATGTTCCTCTATTTCTTAGTTCTTCAATACTCGGTTAGAATGAAACTTCTCATAAATGTAGATTTATCACATCAATTTAGACTTCAAAAGCCATCAATATCCCTCTCCAATTATTTCCTTTATATCTCGTCAGTGATCCTTCACCATTTTGTCCTCTTGTTGGGTGCTCCTAAGACAATTTTTTGAATATTCAATAGTACTATATTTGTAGTATCTTCCCCTATCAAGATCCCTCCTCCAATCACTACTATAAACATGGGTCTTATGACTTCACACAATGACTTGGGTTCAAAATTTACTATGTTAGTAATCCCCTACCTCACTTGGGCATCCCACTTCTTAATCAAATTAAGGAAATGATCAATGGCATGTCCTATAAAGTGGCAATGACTACACCTTGGCTATCGAAGAAGTGGGAAATATTGAGATATGTGCCCCACCTTGTCAAATTTATTTCATATTATTGGCCTAGGCCTGCCACCTATTGGCATTTTCAATACCCTCCTCATTTTCCTCTACCACTCCATCGTATGGTTGGGAGTTTTTTTCCACCCAAAAGGAAATATTCTCCATTCTCTCGGTGAGATCTTGTAAGCCTAATAATTTTCTATATTGTGTATGTTCATTCCATAGAAATTGTAGTGAATATTTATAGGGACCAAGGAGTACTTATATAGAATAAGACAATGTTGTAGAGGGTATCCATACCCTTTTCAAATCTCACAATACTCTCATGTTTTCACATTTTGAAAATGTCCTAATGACCCACTTGTAACTTGACCTAAAGGTTTTCTTGGGAATGGGACAACTAAAGGGATCTGTGAAGATGCTCCATTGAGTAGAGAGGATTTATTGTCATGATGCAACCTATTTACAACTGGTGCACCACACTTTTCCTGTTCCTGGGTTATCTTCAATGAGTTATTCAATCTACTATCTAAGGATTTATATCTATGTTTGAAATTGAGCCAACTTTGGAGATGTGCCAAATGTTACGATATATGTATTCTTGAGATACCCCTTCATAGATTATATTCTCATGTCTCGTTCCAATCCTTCTCTTGGAATTTTAATCCTTTGATGCATTAGAGGAATTATGGCCGAAGGGAGTAATCATGTCCAATCGAACACTGTTTATGTTTCCTATAATCACAAATATGATTAGATAGTTTACTCATACAATCTTCCAACCTCTAAGAATATTCCCATGTAGTTTATCCCACCATATACTTAATATAATTTAACTGACCAATACTTTTTTTTTTGACTTAGGATACTAGAGTTCTGAAATAAATTATTACTTAGCCTCATCTACAACAAATTCCATGAAATCTCTTCCACCATAGTATTCACCTAAAAATCAACTATCTAACTCTTTCTCTTATTTGAAAATTATTGATATGCATCTACAACAAATTCCATGAAATCCCTTCCACCATAGTCTTCACCTAAAAATCAACCATGTAGGTTATTTCATGATCCACTCATTGAAGTGAAACTAATTTTTTGGATGTTCCTACCTGCATGCATGCATGCACCCCTCTCTAACTTTTTATCTTCCTTTGAAAATGTTTGATTTGCATCTACAACAGATTCCATGAAACTATTCCACCATAGTATTCACTTAGAAATCAACTACTTAGGTTATTTGATTATCCATATATGTGGATATTTGGAGGAGAATAATCATTTTGAAGGTGCTAGGCCTCTTCCTACACACCACCAGATCACCTCTCATTGACAGTTTGTGTATTGATCCCTTTTAGTTTTGGGCTGCTAGTATTTTCAATTGCACGCACCTTTCAATCTAGTCAAAGTTCAATTAATGTTTCTTGTTACTGTAGGGTTAGAAATCCTCATCCCGATGCCCATATCCCTCCAACCTTGTGATCTAATCATTTGGTGACAAGTGTCATGAAGGGTGATGCCTAAGACTAGGGGTAACTTTCAATTCAAGTCTAGGAATGACTAGGCCCACATCAAGTGAAGGAATAAAATTAAGAAGGTACATGTGTTGTCCCATTCCATGTCAGCAACAATGCATCCATTCATTGGGAACACTAAAAAGAGGGATTTATGGTCCATGCCAA
>JZKD02S2184339.1:225276-258982 GCA_000966675.3 Picea glauca
AATGTTATGTCCATCCATATCATCATTAATAACTTGATAAACAACTTCAATATTTTGATCTTGAAGTTCATCACCCTGTAAAGGAGTATTTCTGCTAGTACTTGGAAAATAACTCTCTGGAGGTCGACATTTTGGGGGCATCATCTATATATTTAAAAAAAACGTAGAAAAGTTAGTGTGTATAGAAAATATAAAAATTCCAATAAGAAATATTACTAAAATTCATGACATGATGATTATTACACAGAATACATTAAATATTGAATCCTCTTACCAAGGGACAATATTCATAACCCCCATTGGCATTCCCCTTCTCCCTACAATGTCTTTCAGATGTTGTTATTAAAAGTCTTTTTCTTTGCAAGACCCTGGAATCATAGCAATGGAAATAACATTTTCCATCGCTCCTCGCCTCTAATTTTGCTCTTAATCGATCAAGCTTCCTGTCATTTTCGTTCATAGTGACAAATCCTTGTACTAACAAGTAAGTGTCTTACCTACAACATACCAAATAGTAAGTTGTCAATTTTTTGTATTTTAGCAACTCCTTCATGATATTTTAGCTACTCCTTTCAATTATGATATGTTTATTTACAATGACCTGCAATCCTCACAATTATTTATTCTCATACATTTTGACATGATCTTTTATTATTATCGATTAACTATTAAGATTGATATGCTTCAATTTGTACTTTAGAGTAGTGTGTACTGAATCGCCATGGAAAATAATTACACAACATTTAACAAAAGTGGTCAAAATTTCTCAAACTTGAATCACTAGACACCATACACAAGCCTCTAAGTTGTTTTGTAGAGAAAATGTCAATCTTTGAAATTCACCACTAAAAAAATAATGCCATCCACTTGTCATCCACAATTGGGTTTGGTTGGTTTAAATTATGACGTGTTGATTTGCAGCTACATACAATGGTCACAATTTTATGCTACTTACAGTGGTCACGATTTTGTTTTCTAAGACACTTTGGCATGTTCTAATTTTTCATTGTCTGACTAGTAGGTTTCATCATGTTATTGTAGATTTCATCATGATTTTTTTATATTTTAGCTACTCCTTATTAATAGTGTATAAAAAAGTTACATCAACTACAAACTAGAGTTAATGACTACATCTAGAATTGTGTGTGATTATAAAAAATTGAGAGAAACAACATCACATAAGAGTACAATGTTATATCACTAACCTAACCTAATACTATACTAAAAATATGAAATTAATAATATATATAGGCACAACATCATAGAAACACAAAAGTTAGAGAGCTAACAAGGTCGCTAAGGGATAGGACTAGACCCAAGAGGATTTTTTTTCCACTTTCTGTTTCAAACATTAGTCGAACTGGTAAAGTTGTTATGAGTTGGTGGTTTTGTAATAAGGATTAAATTTTTATAAGGAATTGTAGGCTCAAATTAATCTATATTGATAATGACATCCATTTTTAATGTTTTAATTGACTTATTGATGGAGTAAGTTTCCGTCTTCTTAAAATACTTCTTCGGAAAATATTTTTTGTGACATTTCACATGAATTTCCATAGAATATACTAACTAGATCCAAAAACCAATGACATAAATATTTTGAAATATGGTACTGCACATATAATATATTATCAAGGAAAAAACAAGCTACATGAAATTTATTTTGAACAAAAATTTACAAGTTAAATGAGTACATAAATAAAAAAAACATACTAACCTTGCAAGTTCAAAATACAAGCTATGTATATCAAGAATTGGATTTGTTCAACCGGTGGGTGACGGAAAAAATAAACAACTCAAAAAAAATCCATGAACAATGTCACAACTATAGCAAATGCGTCACAAAGTCTCTTAAAGTTAGGTATATATAGATCGACTATCGTCAATATAACAACGAAATTGTCTGAGTTGACCTGAAAACGCCAACTAGCTATTTCAAGCCACATGTGTTAATGGATTTGTTTTGAGGTATGAAATAATCATCACTATAGCGATGAACGTTCGTGAAAATAGCGACGAAAATACCGTCCAATTTTAAAAAAAAATGAAAATAATGGAAACGTGGAAAAATTTTGTGGAATAATCCGCCCATATGTACTAGTGTTGGGGTAATCTCCCCTATGACGTCTAACCCCCATTTCTCAAATGGATTGGATATGGTCACTGGTTGGAGTTGGAAAACAACTCTCTTTTCTCTACCAGTGCTCATTGGACAAGATTTACAGTTCCTAGCGTATGTATGAGCGTCCCTAAATAGAGTAGGTCATTAATAACTAGATCTTAATATTTTGTGAGTTGTGGTATTTCTTGCAGAGTGTCCACCTGCAGAACCATAATGGAGCTCCCTCATAACCTTTTCGAAATCTTCACATTCGAGACATCTCAAGATTACTCCATCATAATTTATGCGGAAAAGTATTGAATTTACGAGGCGATATTGCACATATTTTATCCTTAGAGATCTCCTTTCCCTAGGGCTTAAGTTTTTTGGGCAAGTCTCATGATGTAGGAGGTAAATCAATTTTCCATACCAAGACTCTGGCCCTAGGGGAATGTATAAATCTTCACTACACCATAATTCTAATTCATTCTCCCACCCGGGGTCTTCATTTATTCGATCTTGGGCTTCTGCAACCAATTTACACAGTCCTTGTCCCTTTACTAATTTGGCAGGTTTTATATATAGATCAAATTCTTGGAAAAATGTCATCCAATTTCGCCTTCTCTCCCCCATCTCTTGTTGAGTGAATATGGATTAGACCACGGGATGAGGCACAATGGCTTTGGTGTGATTTTTAGGATGTAAGATCTGAAATGTTTTACTGCTTTGTACACCGCATAAGAATGTTTTTCTATAGAAAGGTAGTTCAATTCGACTCCTTGGAGATTAGTGCTCATAAATGATATCGGTACCTCAATGTTATCATCATCCTTCTAGGTCAATACTGCAACTAAGGATTGGTCGGAGGTGAAAGTATAGAGGAAATAATCTTTACTAAAGTAGGGGCTTCGCAACACTAGAGCTTGAGATATTGCAGTATTGATATTGTTGAAAGAATTTTTTTGCTCGTCATCCCACTTAAAATATGCATCCTTGCGAATCATTTTTTGTAAGGGTTTGATAGTTTCAGCAAAATCGAGCATGAACTTTCTCACAAAATTAATTTCCCCAAAGAAGGACTGCATAGCCTTTTTGTTATGGGGAAAGGGAAGCTAAGTTATTGTCTTTATTCATTCGAGATATATATGAATTCATTCTTGAGATATAATATGACCTATTATTTTCCCTCCCTCGACACCAAAGATATTTTTCTTAGCGCTCAAAGATATTCCATATTCCATACACCTTTAGAAAATATGGGTTAGATGTTGTATGTGGTCTTCTATGTTCTTTGAATACAAATTCAAGTCGTCCAAATATACTTCTACACATTTGTTAGTCAATCCCTAAAAATTTATGTCTATGGCCCTTTGGAAAGTTTCCCCTGCATCAATCAACCAAAATGACATGCGTTTATAAGAAAAGGTTTCCCAATTGGTTTGAAAGGCAGTCTTTAATCGATCTTCCTCTGAATCTAGAACTTGGTTATAACCTGAGAAACCATCTAGAAGGGAGAAAATTTTAGAACCATACATGATCTGCAAGAGTTGTTCCATGGGTGGGATTGGGTAGTTATTCTTTTCTGATGCTCTATTAAGGTTTCTGAAATCTACACACAGGCAGATCTCCCCAGACGTTTTCTTGACAAGAACCAAATTTGCTACCCAGGCAAAGTGTCTAACCCGAAAGATAATCTTAGCATCTAGTAATTTCTTTAACTCTTGATACATCAGGGGTTCTAGAGATGGATGGTACTTCCTGAGATTTTTTTGAAAGGGTTTTACTCTATATTTTAACGGGATTGTGTGTTGGATAGTTCAAGTGTCATAAGTTTTCAATTCTTGGTAGGACAATGCAAAAACATCTTGATATTCTCTAAAACGTTTGAGGTAAGATTTAATGTCTTCTTTAGACATTGTTTTCCCTAGATTTACATCCTTAGGGTTTTTCAGGGTTCCTAGTTTTATAGCCTCGTATCTGGGACATGAAATCCATGTATTTGTGTTATTTGACCCTTTAAATATTTCCCTCAGGTTGAACAGGTTCTCTAAATTTTCTACACCTTTCGGCATCGTGTGAAACTTTAGTTTATTATTAGAGTTATCGGTTCCATTTGTTTGTTTGTTGACATCGATTTCTGTCAGTTTCTCTTGGAATACCTCATCATCAATAGCCAAATATTTAAAACTCTCTTGATTGGTTAGAAAATCTACAATATGCTCATCTCCTTCGAAAACCTTCCAATTAGAAATATTGTTGGGTATTGATGGTTTGTAGAGTAGTTCCATAGGGAACCTAGATGCTTCATAGTCTTACAAAGGGGATACCTCAAGGTTTCAGTGGCTAGGGAATCATAAAGAATATTCTTTGTCCTAGGAACACCAGTAATATTGAAGGCCTTGTTATCACACAGTTTGTAGCTAAGAAGAAAGGATAGAAGATAGAGGTACAAACTAGTGTAACAGGAACCTATCCCACCCAATGTCACCATGATGGGAAGGTTCTTTCTCTCTAGGGAGGTGAGGCCCAAGGGAGACGACCCTGGTGACCTGGGGTTTTGAAGAGGCTAAAGGATAATCAAACAATGACAAGTTTCCACCTTCATAGATCACCACCAAAACAGATGGTCTGGCTTATAGCCAACAAAGATAACCAAGTAGAATCCCTGCTCGAGAACAAAGCAACAATAAAATGATATATGCAGGCTCTAGTTAGTAATTCATATATATCGAAGACTAATCTGATATTCAATATAAGCAATTTGAAAGTAAATGTTGACGAAGTCAATGTTTGCAAAATAACACTGAAAGATAATGTCACTTCACCAATAAATACTAGATCGATATGGAATTCAATGCAATAAATCAATACTTGACATAATTAATGCCTTTAAATATCATTCAATTGCTCATAAAGTAAAATGTTGTTGCATTAAGATGTAATAACCAAGGATTAAGTCAACAACTTAGGGTTAGTAGGGTTAGCTAGAGTTAGGGTTTCAATTCAAAAAAAACTTTGAGAGAGTTTAGATCATGTTCTACTTCAACGTTTTAGGTCTTAGATCAATGTGTTAGGGTTTAATGGAGTCATAAGTGAAGGATGCACAAGTTGAAGGAGGATGGATAAGGACTGGAGGGAAGAGATCTGAAGTGCTGCTATGGTATGGCTTCAGAGACAAAACCCTAGGGGAGAGAGGCTCACTCCGGTGTTGCTATGGCAAGGCCTCGTGCTCTCTCCTCTTTCCTTAGATGGAAAAAAAGGCTAGAATGAAAGAAAAATTCAAGAGAAGAGAGTCAAATGAGGGAGAGTGTTTCTACAGCAAGGTTCTATCATCAAACCCTATAACAAAACAACCCTAAGTGTAGATAACCTAGGCCTGGGACGTCTTCTCCTTCTTGAGATCAAACAAGTACGGATAGGAAAGGGAGAAAAGGAGAAAGGAGTGTAGTTATGGCTAGGATCTCTTTTCTTCTTCAATGGCTGAAAATCTCTCTATCAAGGGACATGAGACAAGGACCAACTTGTGTGCTTGTCACCTAGGGTTTTTTTTCAGCAATAATCATAAATACATGAAAGAAATTAAACTACAACCACTCATTCAAGAAGTTTTGCAGAAAATTACTTACAATTCACCAAGAAATAAATGTGCAAACCCTAGTTGTAACACCTTCCTTCAAGGGAGAACCCAAAATATGCCAAAATAGCCTTCCTTCAACAAGTGCGCATCACCCAATTATCCATAACCCAAGATAGGGTGTTAATTTCAGACCTCACTAATGAGTGAGTGAGTTGTGATAATAAAATGAGAGTGAAAATCCCTCATTTATACAAAACCTTGACCTAATTTTACATTTTAGGTCAGGTAAAAGGACGACAAGGCCAAATTATCAAAATCATATTATTTTACATTAAATTGTCAAATTAAAAACCTAATTGAGCTATAAAGAGATAAGAATTCCCTCTGAGGGAGGCGTTAACCCCTTTTAGGGAAAATGGGGCATCCTGGAGCAAAACGTTAGCCCTTCTTGGGCTTCTCCAATCTGCTACACATGTTAATACTACCCAGTCTACCTCCCAAAACATCCATATTGTTGGATGATATCATGGATATGATGGGTGATGTCCTAGGCCTTCCACGCCAAACGTTCCAATGAAAAAGGGCCAATCCCCCTAAGTCAAGCTCTGTCAGGGTGCTTGTAGTGTACCTTTTGCTAGACTGAGGCTTATAACGCACAATATAACAATCGGTATACACTTAAGTTTGATTTATATTACACATGCAGTCCAATATATACTCCACATGCATTTAACACAATTAAACACATTTAAATTACAGAGTAAAACATATCTTGTTACTGCTATAATTAAGCATTCCATACCATTTAACAATAATTCATTTACACAGCGGAAAACATGATACATAACAGCACAGTCATGCATAACATGATTAAAGCATAATTCAAATACTTATCTTTTAGAAGCTGTATAAATCACCAACCAAGTGCAGGCCTTCCACGAACCTCCCAGCCATAGACCACACTGTTCATCAGCTCAACAGTGGGTCACCCCCGAGCTAGGACCGAGCTCCACCCCAAGGCAAGGAATCCTAGGCTAGGCTGAGGTTATAGGGAAGACAACACAGAAATATCTGGAAGGTTTCTTCCCAAAGATGCCATCTTACGCCCACTACTACCAGACCCTCATTCCCCACATGCTTGTTAAGCCCAGGAGTATACACCTTCACACGCACAGTCCATTGGTGCTAACCTCCCCATCTAAGTCTTGGAAACAGGCCAGATCAAGAAGTCTCAGAGCTCGTAGCTAGTGCTGGACACTCTCTGGAAGAAAACACTTCCCAGCAAACTCTTCCACCTAGAAAGAGTTGCTCACAGGCCTGAAAACTTGCCTCTTCCAATATCCACCACCTCCCTCGCCTGGAGAGAGGTCATACACAAGCTTAGCATAGGCTTACTCTGGCCAGTATGCTACGCGCAGACCAACACTGTGTGACCACCACAGACAATCGAGAATATAAACTCGGGCTTTCTAACTGGTTCAATAATGGTAGGTCACTTCTTATTTCTCAATCCGACAACACGGGACAGACTCACACTTGGGTTCTCAGGAACGCATGAAAAACAATCCATGCAGGGTCAACACAGGTTCGAACTTGTTCAAACAGGATTTGTACCAGGGTATTTCAGAAGTCCACACAAGATTTTCCGTTTTTAGGGATGAACCAAGATATTCTTGTAGAGGTCGTACCGGTTCCACGCTCAGAGGTTCAGGTCCGAATGGAGAAAAGATCCCCTCCCGCGGTTCATCTCGGAGATTATATTTACATGCACCAGGGTTGACACTTGTCACCCTAGGAACTGCATGTGTTCCACAACGTGCATCCCCTTTGCATGTTCCCTCCCTTGCCAGGAACTTAGGATAAAATAATATGCACATGGCTCTTTTTGGAAATAATATTAAAATATTATTCTAGGCCTAAGCCCCCTAGGCTTAGCCCCTAGGCTCAACACTCAGCCCCTTTTCCCACCTTTCAGCCCCTAATCCCTTGCCCACTTTTTGGACACTCAGTCCCCCATCACTCATTCATCATGGTCGATCTGCACTCGGCGGGTGTTTATATTTTATTGATGTGCTGCATACATACAGATACAAAATCCAGGCCCTTGGCCTTCAACCCTTAGGCTCTCTGGCCTAATCAAACACACAAGCCCACTGGCTTATAAAAAACTCAGCTCACCAGCCTATAACACATATTTACAATCTCTTTCATATCATATTTTACATCGGGGCTCAGCCTTGGGGACACTACAATCCCCTCCCCTTATTTTTGCACTGTCCTCAGTGCAACTTTACATAGTATCTGCAAGCTTTTCAAAATTTTCAAAAATATGTGGGTACTCTTCCCGCATAACATCTGCATGCTCCCATGTCGTGTCCTCAGGACCGTACCAAGTCCACTGGACCTTTACAAACTCTATATCTCGATTCCGGAGCTGTTTGCTTTTCCTGTCCAATATGCGCACAGGATGCACTTGTAGGACACCTTCTGGTTCTACCTGAATCACAGTCCAATCGATAACATGATTAGCATCAGGTACATATTTCTTAAGCAGTGAAACATGAAATACATTATGTACAGTCATAGATGTAGGTAATGCAAGCATGTATGCAACTGGCCCAATCCTTTCCAGGATCTCAAATGGCCCACAAAATCTTGCTGCCAACTTGGCGCAACTTCCCAATTTCAGGGAACTCCTGTTAGTTTTCACTTTTAGGAAGACATGGTCACCCACTTTGAATTCTCTATGGGTTTTGTTACTATCAGCGTAACTTTTCTGCCTATCCTGGGCAGCTTTCATATTTTGTTTGATTTTTATCATCTGATCTTCCATCTCTTTGAGTAGTTCGGGTCCTACTACTACCCTGTCAAATAGATTATCCCAACTCACTGGAGTGTTGCACTTTCTTCCATAAAGTGCTTCGAATGGGCTCATCTTCAGAGATGCATGATACCCGTTATTGTAGGTGAATTCTACCAAATGAAGGTAGTCTTCCCACCTTGATGGTTTATCCATCACATACATTCTCAGCATGTCTTCGATTACTCTGTTTACTCTTTCTATTTGTCCATCAGACTCAGGATGATACGCTGTACTAAAGTTCAGATTCGTTATGAATCCTTTGAACAATCCTTTCCAGAAATTCAAAGTGAATTTTGGCTCCCTATCAGACACAATTGTTTTTGGAATTCCATGCAAGCGTGCAACTTCTTTTAAGAAGATATCAGCAACATCTACTGCTCTGTGGGTGGTTTTGAATGGAATAAAATGGGCAGTTTTAGTAAGCTTGTCCACCATCACCATGATTGAATCATGCTTCTTGCTTGTTCTGGGTAATTCTATGATAAAATCCATTGTTACCACGTCCCATTTCCACTCAGGAATGGGTAAAGTTTGTAACAACCCTACTGGGTGTTTGTGCTCAGCCTTAACCTTCTGTCACTCCATACATTTGGCGATGTATTCAGTAATTTATTTCTTCATACCTGGCCAAAAATAATGGCCTTTGACTGCTGCCATAGTCTTCTGATATCTGGGATGTCCAGCATAAACCATGTTATGCATCTCCTTTAGAATTGCCAGCTTCAACTCTTGGTCATTGGGTACATACACTATGTTTTTATACATAAGTAGACCCTCAGTTCCTAAGGTATAACCTTCCTCGGTCTGTGGTCTCTCACACTGTTGTAGCTTTGCTACAAGTCTTTTGTACTGCAAATCAGCACTTGCAGCCACCATGATTCTGTCTTTCAACTCAGTTATGTACATGCTAATGGTTGTAGCATGTAATTCATGCACTTTTCTGTTGAGTGCATCAGCCACCTTATTGTCTTTCCCTTTGATATGCCTGATATCAAATTCATATTCGCACAGAAATTCCATCCATCTAATTTGCCTGGCATTTAAGGTTGGCTGATCAAATAAATACTTCAGACCATTATGGTATGTTCTCAACTCGAATTTCTTGCCCATGAGGTAATGTCTCCATTTCCTCAATGCATGGACAACTGCTGCTAGCTCTAAATCATGAGTGGAATAATTCTTTTCATGCTCTTTCATCTTTCGGGATTCATAACAAATTACAGATCCCTCTTGGCTAAGAACTCCTCCCAGCCCTTCCTTACACGCATTCGTGCACACTACATAATCCTTTTCTGGATCTGCAATCTTTAGGATTGGAGCACTAGTGAGTAGTTGCTTCAATTGCTAGAAGATGCTCTCACATTGTTCAGTCCACTGGAACTTCTTCTCCTTCCTTTGCAAGGAAGTGAAAGCATGAGCTAGCCTTGAAAATCAGGCTATGAACCTCCTATAATAACCTTCCAGACCCATAAAGGATCTAACTTATGTCACATTTCTTGGCGCTGGCCACTCTTGAATGGCCTGTACCTTCTCAGGGTCCACTGCGATCCCTTCCTCTGATATAATGTGTCCCAAGTAATGGATCTACCTTTGGTAAAATGAGCACTTGCTCATTTTTGCATACAACTGGTGTTCTCTCAACACCTGTAGCACCATTCTAAGATGTTGTACGTGTTCTTCCTCTATCTTGGAGTACACCAAGATATCGTCCAAGAATACTATGATGAACTTGTCCAAACAATTTTTGAACACTCCATTCATTAGGCACATAAAGACAGCAGGTGCATTGGACAGTCCAAACGGCACCACTGTAAACTCATAGTGACCGTACCTTGTTCTCAAGGCAGTCTTGTTGATGTCCTCATCCCTTATTCTCACTTGGTGATATCCAGATCGAAGATCTATTTTCGAAAATATTTTTTCATCCTTCAACTGATCAAAAAGATCATCAATCCTTGACAGAGGATATTTGTTCTTGACAGTGACTTTATTCAACTACTGAAATTCAATGCACAGCCTCAGTGTTCCATCTTTCTTCTTCACAAATAGGACCTGGGCTCCCCACGGTGACACATTGGGGTGAATGTAACCTTTCTTTAGTAGCTCTTTGAGCTGCAGTTGCAACTCTTTCAGCTCTGGTGTGCTCATTCTATAAGGAGCCTTCGAAATTGGAGTTGCTCCAGGCATCGGATTTATAGAAAAATCGATGTCCCTCTTCGGAGGTAGTCTAGGCACCTCTTGAAATACGTCCTTAAATTCTTTGAGAACTTTGTGTTCTTCCAAATTTGAGACCACATCTTGGAATACTTCTTCCACCCGGGCTGCAAATAATTGAAATCCTTTTCGGTAACATTTCTTTAGCTGCATAGCTGAGATTTCCCTCACAGCCATGGCTCTGGGAATTCCTTGGACTGTTACTTGATTTCCTTCTTTGTCCAGACATGTAAATCTCTTGTTGTAGCAATCCAGACGAGCATGGTGCTGGTCCAACCAGTCCATCCCAATTAAGCAATCATATGAGCCTAAAGGAAGAATGTTCAATTCAACCTTAGTGCTCATTCCTTTCATGTCCACTGAACAGGACTTAACCAATTCAGTGACCTTCCTCTTGGTCCCTATGGCTAACTGTACTAACCAAGACTTCTCATGTTTGCTTCTTGTTAGATGCAAACTTTCCACCACTTTAGGATCTACATAACTATGGCTAGCCCCTGAATCAATTAAAATAACAAGTGGTCAATTTTTGATCATACCTTCCACTTCAATCATGTGCGATTGAAATTCTGCTTTCTTATTGTCCAGGGTTGCGTAGATCCTCAGCATTCTGCTACCCATATCCTCCACTGTTTCATCTTGCTGAACAGTATGTACAGTTATCGCTTTACCATTTTTATGGGAACAATCTTTGTATTTGTGGTTTCCTTGACAGTCCCAACACTGAATGGGTGTCTGTCTCTGTCTTTGTGCACCCTCTTCAGTCCTTCTCGGCTCTCTAAATGATGGTTGTCCCTGAAGACTATTTTGGAAAAAGGAAGGTATGTTTCCCTTCTGCCTCTGTTCTTTCTTAAACCTCTTCTAGTCATCCCAAGCCTTCCGAAAGGTAGGCTTTTCTCTTTGCTCATCATATAAGCATTTCTCCCTTCTTATTGTTTCTTCCATAGTATTAGGATCATCATATTGAATCTTGTCAACAATGGAAGGTGGCATTCCACTCAGATACCTCTAAATTTTAACAACCTCGTCTTTGATGAATGGAACATACTTCAGTAGTTCCATAAAACTTCGTTCATACTCATTAATGGTCATACTGCCCAACTTGAGTTCAAAGAACTCCTTCATCTTTCTGTCATAGTATCTTTTAGTTAGGTATTTCTTCTCGAAATACCTCTTAAATTCCTTCCAAGTGACCTCTTTCTCTCTGATGTGTTGTATCTTCACAAACTGATCCCACCACATGGATGCTTTTCCTTTCAACTGGTACATTGCAATTCTTCCCTCTGCATGGGCAGAATAATTCTGTAGCTGGAAGTATTTCTTCATGCCCAACAACTAAGTTTCAGCATCTTCCTCCTTCTTATGCTCTCCATCAAATGTTGGAGGTTTAATTTTATTCATCTCTCCTTTCAATTCCTCCCTTCCAGATTTTTGATGTTCTGGTAGGGGACGGGCTCGAACTGCTGTGTGTCTCCCTGTCCGAATGTTTTTGGGAGAGACTATGATGTCCGCTACCACTCCTTAATCTACTTCTTCTCCCATGGTTTCTGCAACTCTCTGTCGTTCCTGAGTCTCTTCCCTTCTCAAGTTTCTTCTCTATTCTTTCCCGACTCTTCAAACATTTTAAGTTTAATGCACCCTACCGATCCCTGACTTTCATGAGATTTCGGCTGTCATCTCGACGTTCCTTGGCCTCTCTTTGTAGACCTTCAATGATTTTCATCATATGTCCTTCCTTATCCATTTCTTTTCCATGCCCATTAAAGTTCGATCCTTCGATTCCCAGGTTAACATCCTTTCATTCTCGTTCATCTTCTATTTCAGGGATAAACTGCACTTTTCCCCACTCCATACTCTGTGTTACTTAATTGGGGTTCTGGCCTTCATTGAACTCTGCACACACACTGTGAAATTCAATTCAAAATTTTCAGGCCATTAAACCTTCACAAACAACCACAATATTATAAGCCAGTTCGAGTAAAATAAAAGACATTTCGATTTTAAAATAAGTTTTCCGAGCTCTCAATAGGCTCTGCAAAATTCTCGTTTTTGAAACTTTAGTTTCTCAGTACTTCGGGTTTTAGAATCTCGGATATATCAACTTGGAATTTCTTAAAATAAAGATCTTGTGCCTTCTGCATCACACCACCTAACAGACGAATATCTTGTTCCATATACTCCAACAGTTCATATCTTTTAGTCACCACATTCGACACTTTCACTTCGTCATGTTTGATGGAGCCTTTATTGCCGAATTCTGGACATAAATTCGTAGCCAATGTATCTAGACTACTTGGGAGAAGATTTAATGAATCTCGTAGATGTAACACAACTTTATTTCCCTGAGACACTACTAACTCGTAAAGCCTATTGTCCCTCATAAGAGGTTTGATGGAGTACTTATCCCCATGTTTAGCATAATGTTTCATTAATATGATACCATTGAAGCGGGAGAAGTTATGGAAGTAAACTGTTTTAATATTAGCTTCACCCGCAGCCCATGCTAAACTCTCTAGAAAGCCAAACAACAATTTATTACTCCTATCTTCAAATTCAGGTAGGACTAATAATGCATCTTCACTGAACTCTGTGTATATCTTATGGGTATTAATATCTTCACCCGGGTAAACAAATAAGAAACCAGCAACGTAAGGGACATGAACACCATTTACTAGAACAGTCTCCGTATTGGCGACTATGAAAGGCTTCCTACCTTTACCCTTAGGTTTGAGTTCTGTTACATGATCGAGATAATGACGCTTACTACTATTGCATAGTGAACTTTCTACTCCCTTTTACTACCATTCCCGGAAATCCAAAATTTTGGGTTTAATTAACTCTGACCCCCACAGCACCACTGTCGCCCTTAACTGTGATGGGACATAGCACATTTCGAAAGGTCCACATCACCTTTGGTGACTTCACTGGAGTCCCACCCCTCTTGCCTTATCTTCACACTCGCTAGCCCGTGGTGCTCCTTTAGGTGTCTACGGGGTCATCTTTCCGACTGAAGCTTTGGGTATCGGGGTTTCATAATGCATGAACCTCTTGTCCCCACGATTCTCGATGACCCGAATCCCGATTTCCGATGGATGACTCTTCTATCGGGACTTTTCCCCGATTGCCTAGATTACTACCACGCGTCCACAACGAATGGACGATCCCGATTCAATCTCGGTACTTCAAGACTTTTTCCATGAAAATTCCCGACCTCCTTCATGACTCCGATTTCACATTTTCTGATACACTGATGCAGTGCACCACCTGTTTTCCCCTATTGGAAGCTATGGCCCACACTCCTTTGACAATCAGGAAATCGTGTTTCGCGATATCGAAACTTCAACTACGCTTATTCCCATAACTTACGAAGTTCTGAACCCCGATGTGGGGTGACACCTGTCCTCCACTACAACGCTATAATAGTGGGACTGTCGCATTTCGGAGTTTCGTGACTTCTCTGGCACTAATTCGCTTGTCACTGAGAACCCCGATGTATCGATCCCCGATGCACGTGAGAACTCATTTCTCCAGGTCACCACTTTCCCGTCGCTATATCGGACATCGCGAGATCGTGATTCCTGTGACCATGATTTCTTCCCTCCTGGAATCCCCGATGGGTTAAATCCTAACTCTTGTCCTGATGTCTGATGCGTGTCCTATTGATACCAATGGCTGAGATACTCCATCGGAGTTTCGAGACTTAAAAGGTCTCAGTTCTCTCGACCTGTAAAATCCCGATGACTCTAATATCCCGATGACTCTCCAAGACTTCTCCTCTACCCATGAGGACTTAAACCCTGTGCAACTTCTGTCAACTCGGATGGTTGAAGGGTAATCCCACAGTGATCCTACGACTCATGATCCTCCCAAGTTTAAACTCCCGGTGTGGTCGTAACCCCCTGTGCAGTATCCAAAGGCTTTAAACCTTGTGCACATTCTCCAAATCTGACGGTTACAAGGGTTCACCTTCCCTCCCGAATAGATCCTATGATTCTAACACCACCGGTGTGGAGTCCTCTTTCCCTTTGAACTCATACCACACTGGCTGCGGTTTCATAACGTCGTCATACCTCTTGAGTTCTTAATAAAAACTCGTCAAGTGTCTCCTTGATGCTTCGGAGAAAACCCGGGTGCGAAATTGGTCCTCCCGACTCAATTTCCCCTCGCATTCTCAGTCCAAAGACCGCTCCACTGGCCCATCTAGGCTCAGTGTCAAAACCTTGTCTCTGATACCAATTTGTAGTGTACCTTTTGCTAGACCAAGGCTTATAACGCACAATATAACAATAGGTATACACTTAAGTTTGATTTATATTACACATGCAGTCCAGTATATACTCCACATGCATTTAACACAATTAAACACATTTAAATTAGAGAGTAAAACATATCTTGTTACTGCTATAATTAATCATTCCATATCTTTTAACAATAATTCATTTACACAATGGAAGACATGATACATAACAGCACAGTCATGCACAACATGATTAAAGCATAATTTAAATACTTATCTTTTAGCAGCTATAGAAATCACCAACCAAGTGCAGGCCTTCCACGAACCTCCCATCCATAGACCACACTATTCATCAGCTCAACAGTGGGTCACCCCTGAGCTGGGACTGAGCTCCACCCCAAGGCAAGGAATCCTAGGTTAGGCTGAGGTTACAGGGAAGACAACATAGAAATATCTGGAAGGTTTCTTCCCAAAGATGCCATCTTATGCCCACTACTACTAGACCCTCATTCCCCACATGCCTGTTCCACCCGGGAGTATACACCTTCACACGCACAGTCCATCGGTGCTAACCTCCCCCTCTGGGTCTCAGCAATAGACCGGATCAGGAAGTCTCAGAGCCCGTAGCTGGTGTTGGACACTCTCTGGAAGAAAACACTTCCCAACAAACTCTTCCACCTGGAAAGAGTTGCTCGCAGGCCTGACAATCTGCCTCTTCCAATATCCACCACCTCCCTTGCCTGGAAAGAGGTCATACACAAGCTCAACAGATGCTTACTCTGTCTAGTATGCTATGCGCATACCAACACTGCGTGACCACCACAGACAATCAGGAATACAAACTTGGGCTTTCTAACTGGTTCAACAATGGCAGGTCACTTCTTATTTCTCAATCCGACAACACGAGATAGACTCATGCTCGAGTTCTCGGGAACGCATGACAAACAATCCATGCAGGGTCAACATAGGTTCAAACTTTTTTAGACAGAAGTTGTACCAGGGTATTTCAGAAGTCCACACAGGATTTTTCGTTTTCAGGGATGAACCAGGATATTCTTGCAGAGGTCGTACTAGTTCCACGCTCAGAGGTTCGGGTCCAAATGGAGAAAAGATCCCCTCCCACAGTTCATCTCGGCGATTATATTTGCATGCACCAGGGTTGACACTTGTCACCCTGGGAACTGCATGTGTTCCACAGCGTGCATCCCCTTTGCACGTTCCCTCCCTTTCCAGGAACTTAGGATAAAATAATATGCACATGGCTCTTTTTGGAAATAATATTAAAATATTATTCCAGGCCTAAGCTCCCTAGGCTTAGCCCCTAGGCTCAACACTCATCCCCTTTTCCCACCTTTCAGCCCCTAATCCCTTGCCCACTCTGTGGACGCTCAGTCCCCCATCACTCATTCATCGTGGTCGATCTGCACCCAGTGGGTGTTTATATTTTATTGATGTGCTGCATACATACAGATACAAAATCCAGGCCCTTAGCCTTCAACCCTTAGTCTCTCTGGCCTAATCAAACACATAAGCCCACTGGCTTATACAAAACTCGGCTCACCAGCCTATAACACATATTTACAATCTCTTTCAGATCATAGTTTACATCGGGGCTCGACCTTGGGGACACTACAGTGCCTCTAGTGGAATGCCCTCTTCTTCTTCGGTGCAAGAAACTGGTCCATATCTATCTTGTCTCTGCCCCATGTAGGTCTGAACTAATCATGTCCCCATGTGTATTGGTCTAAATGGTACTTTTCCATCGAGTATGGTCCTTCACATCAAAGGCTACGCCCTCCATGGGCTCATCAATCATAGGTATCATAGCAATGTCAATCAAATTTCATCATTAATATTATTAAACACATGCATAAAATCCCTAATACATCAATCAATAGCTCAAATGCGTTACACAAGCCTACAATACAAGTTTGGGGAAAAGGACAAGGCTTCCTATTGGGCTAGTGTACACAGAAAAAGGAAAGTTCCTAGAGAGACCTCATCCAAGCCATGTAAGTGGATGATGTGGTCAGGGGATGTCCAAGCATGTGAGTGTAGTAAGGGCCAAGGATGCAACATGTTATATGTGGGTGCCTTTGTATAAGGTGAGTTGTCCCTGTCATGGATGCATTTTTTCCAAGTCGATTCTTGCCTTTATTCTTTGCATTCTTTTTATTCTTTTTTTTTTCTTTTTTTTTGTTCAAGATCTAATCAGGGGATAGTGCCTTGGCGTGGTGACCAAAGCTGACAGTGTTACCCACAAGTACTTTCTCATAAGTGAGAAGGTTGTCTTGTGATGAGACCCCCTTTCCTTGGCCATGCAACCAAGAGTCACTGCCCTGGCGTGGTAACCCGCTGGTGGAAATGTCAAACTGTTAGATACCCATGAACCTAATAGGTTGGCTCATGATCAGACCCCCTATCCTTTGATTAGGTCTTGTTTTATTATCTTTTCAGGTCCCTCTTGTTTCTTGTTGAGAATCTTTTTATTTCTTTCTTGGGGATCCCGGGGTGAAGCATCTCGAGGTGTATTCTTAGGATTTTATCTTTTACTAGCTTGATTTTACCTTCTGGGCCTTTAGCTCCTTCTTCCCATAAGGTAAGGTGCAGTCCTAAAAACAGGTCAACCCAATGTCTGGACAAGGGGAATGAGATAGATGAGCGGGAAACAAGATGTAAAAGTGGTAGTGTGATGGGAGCAAACAATGGATTTTCAAAAATCCCCCCAGTGGAAAACCAAAATCCTACAGACACAGGCTTTCTAGGGCACCCCGTCAATCCCCCCAAACATGGTCAAGTGGGAAAATGTAATATCCAAGCATTTGTTAGAAATAAAAGGAATCAGATGCATATATGCAAATGTTTCAAGTGTCCAAAGTAACACATACCATGGTACCTAGACCAATTACCTCGGGGATAAAGAATCTCTTTTGTTATAGGACCAAGCCTATGGTGATGGATGTTATTGTTGTTGACAAGGAAAATACAATGGAATAAGAAAAGGTTGGCCCTCCAGGGCCATGCTGAGGTCAATCATGCTCTCGGTACTCCATGTCTAGGACCTGTGGGCCTCAAGACATGATCTCCTAGTTATCCCTAAAAAATGGGGATAACATCTGGCTCCAACTTGAGGACATGTGCTCACTATAGAACGCAAGAGAACCTCAACATCTCTGGAATAACTCACAAACTTGCTCAATCTCGATAGAAGTATCAGTAGCAAAATTGGGGTGGGAATTCCACCCCAACACACACACACACACACACACATATCTATATCTATATCTATATATATATATATATATATATATATATATATATATGGACTAAAATAAAGCAGTCAATAGTGTAAGGAAAACTACTTACATGTTGTCTGGATGTGGGTGTAGTCAAATAACCAGTGAAGCCAATCCAACAATTTCCCACAATACCTACCTTTGTGCTTCATTATAAACCAGAACAGTGACAAATCAAGCACAAAAATGACATGGGTTAGAGCATGTATAATATCATCAGAAACCATAAAGTCTAACTCATGGAGGTGGGTGGGAGGGATAAAATCTTGCTAAGTCCATCTCTGAGGAAAGTACTCAATCCACCTTTGGAAGGGGTCATGAAGAGTCTATGGTTCATAATACTGGATCAAAAGGTCTGCAAAATGGCTACCTATTACGTCCTCATGCCCTAAAGCCTGGGAGGGGATCGACAAAGATCTAGCAGACAACTGGCAAACTCTCAAGGGAAAATTGAAAAAATGAGATGATACACTGAAATTTGTAGTTTCAAACAATCCTTCGATTCTCGAGTTTTCTTTAGAGGAAACTCAATGCAAAAGGTATAATTCCCAAATACGCCTTTAATGGTACAAAAAGGTAAGGTAATAGGAGGTGGCTCGAGAAAAATGTCATGAGAATCTCTCTTTAGGTAAACAACATTCTTACTCCTGTCAAAACTTGAGCACAACGGTGGTTGATAGTCATCTTCATAGCATAAATCCAAATGCTTAGAGGAGAAATCATCAAATTCCTCAAGGTATGACCGAAAATCATTAGGAAAGCATAGCATAAAGTCATCCTTGGGTGTTTAGGGAGCATCAGTTAAAAATTCATCTCCTTGTTGCCACTGGTAAAGAGCTCGCTATAATAATTGCAAAGGGAATACTTGGAGATGGCTCCTTATGTCATAGATAGGATCCATATCATAACCAGCTGCATCCCACCTACGTCTCCCAACATGTATGAACTCATCAAAATCAGCTATGTTAGTATCGGTATCATAACATTATGGAGGGTTGAAATCATTCAAAAGCTCACCCATCCTCTCCTTTTTTCTCAAATCATAAAGTAGACAATTACCCGAATCTTGGAGAGGAGGGTAACTTACTTTTTCTTCTTGTACAAGAGCTTCTAGGACTTGGGAATATTCGACATGTATTACTGTCTTATCCTTGATCATGCAGCAAGGAATATGCTCTTCATTTGAGGATTCCATTTCTCCATCACTCTCTAAATCATGAAATAAGGTATCGTCAAAATCCTGAAAAAGGAAAGAAACTAACCTTATCATCTTGTTGTTGTTGTGCAGGTGGAGAAGGATTATGGATCACTTCATAAAGAGGAATAGGGCATGTTGATACTTCATCATTGGGTTCTAGCTCCTCAACTATTTCTTCAGCAATCCCTCGTCGATCTGTGGTTTGTTCCCCTTCTTCTTGGAGATCAATGATGAAGATCTCAAGGGTAATAAATCTCTCTCCATTGAGAGTACTTAAGGTAAAGAGAAATCCTATATCAAACGAAGATATATTCTCCTCAATCACTGCAGCCATGTAGTATCTTCATCGAGCATCCTTGGGGTTATTTTATCAAGAGGGAAACTCAGATATCCCAAAAGTGCAAGAGTAAAGAGATGGACCCGGTATCTCTCCTTAGGATGATGACTCTAAGGAATCTAATATAGCATGTTCTCAAATCTAATCTGGAAGTCTCTAACAGTTTCATCCTCAGCTTATCTTATGTGCTTGAGTTCTTCTAATAGTACTGGGATGTCTTCTTCTTGGATGCCCCATCTCTCGAGAAAAACTTTCTCGAATTGCTCCATAGTCGTGATGCCAGCCTCGGGGAGGTTATCATACCATTCTTTGGCATTGTAACAAAGTGTGGCATAGAAAATTTTCATGACCACGTCTTCATCATAATCATCGACCAGGTAGGATAGGAAAAAATTCTAGAAATTTCTCATGTGATAGTCAACTCTCTCTCTATCACCACCAGAGAATCCAGGGAGCAAATTTATGTATTCAAAGGGAATTTGTTGAGGGTACCCTGGGATGTTACTCATTTCTAAAGGCTTGTAGTTCTTGGGATCCCATTGTGAGGTCATCGTTGGCTTCGTCACCAGTGGAGTCACCAGATAGTTTTCTTGAAACTATCAAAGAAATAGGGAAAACACCCTAGTGGAGTCGCCAGGTAAGCTTGTAAGATAAGGCTCTGAGGAAAGGCTTACCGAAAAAATTTTACATTTGAGGAGAATTGACTCAGTGTTCCCTGACAGTAGCTAAAAAATGTTATCACACATTTTGTAGCTAAGAAGAAAGGCTAGAAGATAGAGGGCCAAACTAGCATAACAGTAACCTATCCCACCCAATGTCACCACAATGGGAAGGTTCTTTCTCTATAGGGAGGTGAGGCCTAGGGGAGAAGTCCCCGGTTGCCTAGGGTTTTGAAGAGGCTAAAGGATAATCATACAATGACAAGTTTCCACCTTCATAGATCACCACCAAAACAGATAGTCTAACTTATAGCCAACAAAGATAACCAAGTAGAATCCTTGCCCGAGAACGAAGCAACAATAAACTGATATATGCAAGCTCTGGTTAGTACTGCATATATATCAAAGAATAATCTGATATTAAATATAATCAATTTGAAAGTAAATGTTGATGAAGTTAATGTTTACAAAATAACACTGAAAGATAATGTCACTTCATCAATAAATACTAGAACGATATGGCATTCAATGCAATAAATCAATACTGGACCTAATTAATGTCTTTAACTACCATTCAATTTCTCATAAAGTAAAACATTGTTGCATCAAAATGTAATAACCAAGGATGATGTCAACAACTTAGGGTTATATAGAGTTAGGGTTAGTGTAGTTAGGGTTTCAATTCAAAAAAATATTCGAGAGAGTTTATATCAAGTTCTACTTCAACGTTTGAGGTCTTAGATCAGTGCCTTAGGGTTTAATGGAGTCAAAAGTGAAGGACACACAGGTTGAAGGAGGATGGATAAGGACTAGAGGGAAGAGATCTGAAGTCCTACTATGGCAGGGCTTCAGAGACAAAATCTTAGGGGAGAGAGGCTCACTCTGATGTTTCTATGGCATGGCCTCGTTTTCTCTCCTCCTTCCTTAGATGGAAAAAACAATTAGCATGAAATATAAATTTAAGACAAGAGAGTCAAATGAGGGAGATTGTTGCTACAATAAGGCTCTATCATCAAACCCCAGAAGTAAACGTCCCTAAGTGTAGATAACCTAGGCCTGGGAGGTCTTCTCCTTCTTGAGATCAAACAAGTATGGCTAGCAAAGGGAGAAAGGAGTGTAGCTACGGCTAGGCTCTCTTTTCTTCTTCAATGGCTGAAAATATCTCTATCAGGGGACATGAGACAAGGACCTACTTGTGTGATTTTCACCTGGGGTTTTTGTTCAACAATAGTCATAAATACATGTAAGAGATAAAATTACAACCATTCATTCAAGAAGTTTTGCAGAAAATTACTTACAATTCACCAAGAAATAAATGTGCAAACCCTAGTTATAACACCTTCCTTCAAGAGAGAAACCAAAATATGCCAAAATAGCCTTCCTTCAACAAGTGTGCATCACAAAATTATCCAATAACCCAAGATAGGGTGCTAATTCCATACCTCACTAATGAGTGAGTGAGTTTTGATGATAAAATGAGAGTGAAAATCCCTCATTTATAAAAAACCTTGACCTAATTTTATATTTTAGGTCAGGTAAAAGGCCGACAAGGCCAAATTATCAAAATCATATTGTTTTACATTAAATTGTCAAATTAAAACCCTAATTGATCTATAAAGAGATAAGAATCCCCTTTGAGGGAGGCGTTAGCCCCTTTTAGGGAAAATGGGGCATCCTGGAGAAAAACGTTAGCCTTTTGGGGCTTCTCCAACCTGCCACACGTGCAAATACTGCCCAGTCTACCTCCCAAAACATCCATACTATTGGATGACATCATGGCTATGATGGGTGACATCCTAGACCTTCCAAGGCCAACGTTCCACTGAAAAAGGGCCAATCCCCCTATGTCAAGCTCTGTCGGGGTGCCTCTGGTGGAACGTCCTCTTCTTCTTCGGTTCAAGGCACCGATCCATATTTGTCTCATCTCTGCCCCATGGTGGGGTCTTAGCATCCATCTGATGGTTTCTTCAGCCCCATGGAGGTCCGAACTGATCATCTCCCCATGCGTAACAGTCAAAATGGTACTTGTCCATCGGGTAGGGTTCTGTACATCAAAGGCTACGCCCTCCATGGGCTCATCAGTCATAGGGATCATAGCAATATCAATCAAATTTTATCATTAATATTATTAAACACATGCATAAAATCCCTAATACATCAATCAATAGCTTAAAGACGTTACACAAGCCTGCAATACAAGTCTGGGGAAAAGGGCAAGGCTTCTTGTTGGGCTAGTGTCCACAGAAAAAGGAAAGTTCCCAAAGAGACCTCATCCAAGCCATGTAAGTGGATGACGTGGTCATGGGATGTCCAAGCATGTGGGTGTAGTAAGGGCCAAGGATGCAACATTTTACCTATGGGTGCCTTTGTATAAGGTGAGTTGTCCCTGTCATAGATGCATTTTTTCCAAGCCCATTCTTCCCTTTATTCTTTGCATTCTTTTTATTCTTTTATTTTATTTTTTTTGTTCAAGAGGTAATCAGGGGACTCTGCCTTGGTGTGGTGACCAGAGCTGACAGTGTTACCCATAAATATGTTCGCAGAAATGAGAAGGTTGGCTCATGATGAGACCCCCTTTCCCTTGGTCATGCAACCAAGAGTCACTGCCCTGGCATGGTAACCAGCTGGTGGCAATGTCATACTGCTAGATACCTATGAACCTAATAGGATTATTCGTGATGATACCCCCTATCCTTTGATTAGGTATTTTTTTATTATTTTTTCAGGTCCCTCTTGTTTCTTGTTGAGAAAATTTTTATTGCTTTCTCAGGGATCCCTGGGCGAAACATCTCAAGGTTTATTCTTAGGCTTTTAGATTTTACCTTATGGGCCTTTATCCCCTTCTTCCCACGAGGTAAGGTGCAGTCCTGAAAATAGGTCAACCCAATGCCTAGACAAGGGGAATGGGATAGATGAGCAAGAAACAAGATGTAAAAGTGGTAGTATGATGGGAGAATACAATGGATTTTTAGAAATCCCCCCAGTGGAAAACCAAAAACCTACAGTGACGCAGTAAGAAAACATGACCACACCCCCTTCGCACTCTCATGCTCACAGGATCGTTCTAATCCGCTCTTCAAGCCGAATTATCTCCTTGGACTCCCAAATGGAATCCCTTCGAAAATATGACCCACGGGTCTTCCTTTATCCCTGTCACGGCCTTTTGAACGACCATAGACAAATTCTCCATAGGGAATGTAATATCAAGTTTCGAGGTTTCGTGTTCCCCGTCGTCGAGAGTCCCTGTACTCTTCAATCCCCGATCACTGATGAGATCTTTTCGGCCTTAGCCCCTCCCTAGCTAGGCTCTCTAGTCCATGTGACTAGTCCTTATAAGACTGCAACCTTATCTTCTACTGTCAGGGTTTTGGGTTTCAATTTACCGATGCTCTCCAATCCCCGTTAGCCCTCCAGGCTAAGATCCTCGTCCATGTGACCTTCTTCTATATGACCGTAGCCATATACTTTTGTTGGGGTTTCGAACTTTCCAATGTCCAAATACAATCGCCCTCTGGATCCGCAATCCTCTGATTCCCGACGCACTTTTACTTCAGCTAGCCCTCCTGGCTCAGCCCCTGGTCCATGTGACCATTACCCCATGACCACAACCTTATCCCTCGTCGGGGTTTTGGGGTTTCCAATTCCTGAATGCATATACCCACGGGATTCCCGTCTCCTCAAGTCCCGACTAGCTGATAGCTAGCCCCCACACAATGGAGCTCTCCCCCTTCTCTAATTTGTTGACAACTGGCTCCCACTCAATGGAGCTCTCCACCTTTCCAAGATGTTGACAGTTGGCTCCCACTCATAGGGATTTCACTGTTTGCGATTCCAAAATGCCAAAACGACATGTCTATGGGATCCCCAATATCCCAATGGCCCAAACACCGATCAACAACTTCCTGTCGGGACTTTTCCCGATGGCACCAATTGCTGCCATGCGTCCCCTCCTAATGGACGGTCCTGGTTAACCCTCAGGGATTTTGAGACTTGTAATGTCCCAATTCTTTCGACCTCAGGGAACCCGATCTCTCGAGTGATGATATGTCGATGATCGCTCTATCTCCGTCACGTGTCTCCGCTAATGGACGGACCAGATCTTCCCGATGTTTCGAGACTTGAGGTGTCTCGATTTTCTTGCCCTCAAGAATTCCGATTTGATGATGGTTGTTATCCCAATGGTAACCCTCGTGTAGCTCTTTCTCGATCTGATGGCTGATGAGTATCTGCTCAAGATCTGACGGTTCATATCATTTCTCCTACACACTCCAGAGACTAAACTCTGATCTCCTCCTCTCGATCCAACGGCTGGTGGGATTTTGTGTGAACATTCGATGGTCCACAATCTCCTCTTCTGTAGGCTCCTCCTGAGATCCTCCTAGACGTATAAACCAACGGTCCAGATCTTCTTCTCTCCGCCAATCCGATGGTTTTTGTGCTCTCCTGAGCTTGCGCACTCCCTTTTCCTAGATTTGGGAGAAAAACTCAAATTCCTCATAGGCCTCGACCTTTGCTTTCCCTCTTCTCTACGAGCTCTTCAACTCTGAGCTTCGCCAACGCGTGTGAAAACATTGTTCCTCATTAGCTCTTCTTCAAATCTTTGAAGATTTGACCTCTACCTCTTATAGAGTCTTCACACATACACCATGTTGTCTCTCCTGAGCTCTTCCTGTAGCTTCGACCTCCACAGAAACTCAGTTCTTCTTATTTTTCTCCCACAGATGGAGAAATTGATGCCCTCTTTGTTGTCTCCCACTCAAGCAACCCCTTGTTGAATGCTTCTAGGTGTTCAGCAACCCAATGAAGATCCTTCATCGGATACTTCCTCCAACTCTAGAACTCAAAGATTTATTTTCTTCTTCTGTGCCTGAATGCACAAAGTCTCAATGCCCTCTTGGCAGAGTTTCCCTTTCACAAAACGTTCAACAATTTTGTCTTCTTCTCCTGTGCACCTATGCACTCGCTCGATGCCCACCTGGAAGAGATTCTCAGAATCCTCAGTGATTCTGCTTCCTTTGAACTCACAGCAGAGTTCCTTCTTCAATGCACTCTTTTCACCTGCTCAATGCCCACCTAGCAGATCTTCACAGAATTGTCAGTGATTTTGGCTTCTGTTTGAACTCACAACAGAGTTCCTCCAACTGCACCTTGTGCCTATGCTCAATGCCCACTTGGTAGAGATTTACAGAAATCCTAAGGGATTCTGTCTGCAACTATGTCTTCTCTCACACAGCCTTGCCTCCAAGGTGTTCAGCAACCTTGAGGTCTTCACCGAGTTGTTGACTCCAGCTCTTGTGCATCAACACGCCTTTGTCTGAACCCCGCAGTGTTCAGAAGTGCATCAGTGCACCAGTATTCAGAGTCCACAACACTCTGTCATGCCCTCCTGGCATGAAACCTCAAAGACCCTCAACTAAAATCACACAAACTCCCTGCAAATTCCTAACATACATACATTCACAACATATAAAAGAACACACACAGACATCCACATAACACAGAATTCATGCAGGAAAAACTGCTCTGTTTATATTAAATGGAAAATGCCTGTAATTACAATGGTGTTCTTGAGCTCTCTCTGGATATTCTCATCTCAATCCTCACTAACTCTCTTGTCTAACTACCAAAATGAGATCTCAAAATCTCTTTTACCTGAGGGGCGCATCGAGCGCTCCCCTCCAGGTCTACCTACTCTATTCAATTACAATAAATGGTTGTCTAGTCCAGCATCTGGATCTAGATCTCAGTCGATCTAGCATTAAAGTTGATCTACCTAACACCTGCACAAAGGCACGACTTATATGGCTCACCAGCCTAGACATTAAAGTTACATTGAATTTGGATTTAAATGAGGCTACGCCTCTCTCTTAGTGTGCGATTTGAATTCGCTGGCATGGCTAGCTGGTTGGCTGGCTGACGTGGAGAGGTGCTCCTGCATCACACATACATAGGTTTGCTATGGCACCCCGTCAATCCCCCCAAACATGGTCAAGTGGGCCAATGTAAGATCTGTTAGCATCAGAAGTAACTCCTGGATTGCTTGCAGGAGCTGAGCCTGACACCCATCATTTTAATGTCACGATTTGTTTAAAGGGGTGATCAAATGGAAGAAAACTCAGAACAATATTGTCTCAACTCTGAAACTAGGCCAGGCATGCATGGGTGAGTGAGGTCTTAGATAAAATTCAAACAGTGAATTATAATAAGGGTGAGTAGTGGGAAGACTTGTATGAGAAGAGTGCAAAGGTATGTCATAAACATCAGGTTTCTAACAGACTGGAGAAGAAAGCGTCCAAATGCAAGATCCTCTTACATTCAAACATGGAAGACCAAAGAATATAGGAATGTCACAACAAATCCTTTATCATAACAAAACTGCAACAATTCATTTGAATCATTCGATGACGAACTCTCTGGTATGAGACGAAACATAGGTGGAGAAGGAGAATTGTTTTTCATAAAACAAGAAATCTCAAACATAGATGCATAACCCAGAAACCAGAATGGTTGTTAAAACTTTTACAGTCGAGAGCTTCGCTCTACCATCGATAGCTACAAAAATGGAGAAAACACCTTCATATACTCAAAACAACAACAACAACAAAATCGATACGTTGCATTAAAATCTTTACATCTGCATGGCTTCTGACAACCTGCACCTGCAATCTTTGACTAATCGGGCACCTTCGGCAGACGCGATCGAACTCCTGACAGTTTCGTAGGTGAATCGACATGCACTTAACTCGTTACCGGACTTTCCCATTATGTCGGAGACGATGTCTAACCACCACCAACCGCTTCAATAACTTCTCTATCGGGATTCAGAACGGATTGGCTAAATCGGAACTTTAGTGACATGGAAGGCCCCTTGCCCTGACACCTAGATTAGATGGTCGGCTTGATGGATATGCGTGGAGGCAGGTGCGAAGGATCAGCGCATAATGGGGGGTGGTGGCGCCTAAGCCATGAGGGTGGAATAAGGAGTGATGAGGTGTGAAGGGGGGTGATAGAAGAAGCTTCATGGAGGAAGGTGATAATCGAAGGGGGAATGCCACAGGAGATGGACGGGACACAAGTGAAAACAATAGGGAGTGCAGGAGTAAAAGTGCATGGTGCAGGTGGGGAATAGGTGGCAAGGAGGGAAGTAGCGCAAAAGGCGGCATGATGTGGAAGGGACACGTAGGTTTAATCGAAGAAAGGCGGCGAGAGTCTGGATCGCCTGTGAGCCGTTGATCCGGGCTCACCCATCGCAGCCGTCGGAAAGATGCACCCCAGATTTCGGACCCCCCCCCTCCGCTTAAAGGTAGAAAGGGGGGGGGGTCTGGAATCACCTCTCGCACTGTTGATTTGGGCGCTATTATCGTGGATGTTGGAGAGATGCGCCCACGATTTCAGACCCCCCCTCTTCTTAAAGGTAGAAAGGCGGAGGGGCTCCGGAATCCGATGCGCGTCGTTGATCCGGGCGCACGACTGTCTGTCATCTAGATCCATTTTCTATTTACCACGGGCATATTTTCATCCTGAACTTAGGACAAGAGGGTTTTTTATCCATTCCTTTGCATTTTCCCCCCTATACCAGAAATATAGCTAACATTTGGCTCCATGGGGGATAGAGTCGTCCCTGTGATGCTCTAAGAACACTTTTGTAGATTCAGTGCCTTGTTTTTGGGATATGGAGTCTTTTATTAAACTAAAAACAAAATCAAAAACAATATTTACAAGGCAAAGAGCCGACTGCGGCTCACGAAAAAAAAAATTCAAGAAATGCCCATTTACTGGGCCACTAAAAACTTCTTGGCCTTCCAGATCCTGCAACCTGTAAGTGTTGTTTGAAAATATTTCAAGGATCTTGAAAGGCCCAAACCAAAGGGCATCAAACTTATTGTGCTTTCCCCTATCCTACCTGGGCACATCCCATTTGAGTACCAGATCACCCTACTCGAATTCTTTATTTTTCCTCTTCTTGTCAAAAGCCTGCTTGACTTTCTGCTGACGATTATAGGCCCTTTCCATGACTTGTTCTCTGATCTGTTGCACCTCCACCATCTGATGAATCCTTCTGACCACATGGTTAGGTTCTCCTTCAAAGTCCTGGAGGAATTTTTCCACAGATAAGGTGAGCTGAGTAGGGAAAACAACCTCTATTCTGTAAACAAGTTGGAAAGGTGAGATGCCCAGAGATTTCTTTGTTGTCACCCGATCAGCCCAAAGAGAAAATTTGAGCTTTGAGTCCCAGGCCCTTTTATTGTCCTCCAGAAGATTCTTGATAAGATTGATTAGGATTTTATTAGAGGACTCTGCCAGTCCGTTTCCTTGAGGATAATAGGGAGAGGAGTGAATCAGTGAAATCTCGAACTGTTCACAAAACTTGACCAGAGGCTCAGACCGAAAGGGGGAGGCATTGTCAGTGACAATTTTTCTAGGGAAGCCAAATCTAGCTATGATATCTTCTAGGAAGTTGATAATTACTTTGTGAGAAGTGCTTCTGGTAGGGACATCTTCTATCCATTTGGGGAAATAGTCAGTTGCAATTAGAATCCATCTGTGCTGACCACTTGAGGGAGGATGAATTTCTCCGATGAAGTCCAATCCCCATTGCTGAAAGGGCGTTGAAACTACTATAGGCTTTAATGGCAGAGATTTCAGTTGCTGCTTTCCTGAGAACTTTTGGCATTTGATGCAAGCTCTGATTTCCCTGCAGACATTAGGAAATAAGGTGGGCCAGTAATACCCAGCTCGGAGGATCTTGTGAGCTGTGATCTTCCAAAAATGATGACCTCCACAGAGACCACTATGGAAATCGAGCATAACCTTCTGGGCTTGCTACGGGTCCAGGAATCTTAGTAACACCCCCAGAGGGTCTTTCCAATACAAGGCTTGTTCAACGAGGCAATATCTGACCGCTTTGAGTTTTAAATCTCTGGCCTTACTTTTTCCCAATCCATCAGGGGGCTTTAATTCTTGCAGAAAATACAATATATCCTTGTACCAGGGACATGATGCTAGTGATAGGGCACCCCGAAAATGCTTATTGGATGGCTCAGCTTGCTCATTGATGAAATTAATTCCCAAGGCCTTACAATTGGATTTATCCAGCAACTTGGCCAAACCCTGCCCTTTTATCAACTTGGTGGGCTTAGTTTCCAGGTCAAATTCTAGGATCTTGGCGATCCATTTACCTCTTCTCCCGTCTATGTCAGGCTGTATAAGAATGTCCTTCACAGAGGTTGAAGGGACATATGCAGTGATCTTTGAGTGCAAGACATAGACTCTGAAAGCCTTAAGGGCCTTCACCAGGGCATAGGCCTGCTTCTCCATGATCTCGTACCAGAGTTCTGCGTCTCTGAATGCCTTGTTGTAGAAAGCAATAGGTTGCTCTTGCCCTCGATCATTTTTCTGCAATAGAACCACCGCTACTATATCACGGGAAGCAAAAGAAAATATCAGAAAGTCTTTGCAATAATCGGGACTGATTAGCACAGGTGCTTCTGTTTGCACCCAATTCATCACTAGGTGAGAAAATCAAGAGTGCTTACATGCCCAGTTGGGCTCTGCTAGGCATGACAGCTGTAAGGGAAAGGGTTAGAGAAAACAAAACAAAACAACAAATAAGAATTAAATAAAAACAAATTAGAACTAAAAGCATATGGAAAAATGAAAAACAAATACAAATGGACCAATATCACCAATGTATAAGTTGATCTATTGATGAAATCCAAAGGCACAATGAAGAAAGGGGACTTGGGTCCCTTCTTTCTCCAATGGAAGGCTCTTGAGGCCCTCACAATCTTGCTCTCCTTACAATGAAAAGATGAAAATGTGGGTGAAAGAACTCCAAGCTTATCCACTCAAGAGAGGGGTGGATAACTCTTGTGAAATGATGCCTATGTGTTCTTGTCAAAGAATGAGTCCTTAACAATCTTGGCAGCATAACAATTCATAGAATTCCTTGAGAAAGTGATGGTTATTCATGGCTTTTTATAGCCTAGCATTGGGTGATAATGTAACCTCTTTGTAGTGTGAAAAGGGGCTCTTTAGGGCTCAATTAGATCTTTGACCAACCCACCATGCGGATTGAGCTCGGATTTGGTGTCAAATCGACTTGAGAGCTGATCCATTAGTGGTTGGGAGGCCGACCACTTTCAATAAATGCGTCGTTTAGCAGGTGCGCGGGTTTTTCTCCCAACAGCTACGCATCGTGCGTGCATGTGCGCATTGTACGTTGTTTTTACGTGCATATGCGCATGCACCCAGATTCTGTAAAGTGCCCTTCAATTTTTTGGTCACTTGATATAGTTTTTGACCCTTTTGCAATGCTGTGAATGTGATTCAGTTCCATGAATAGATTCATCCCTATTTTGATGTTGCGGAGTTCTTGTCGCCATGTGTGAACAAAATTTCAGTGATAACAGATGCCCCCTGATGGATGAGGTTAGGAGCAAAACGTAT
The DNA here is from genome assembly GCA_000966675.3 of Picea glauca. Classification (NCBI taxonomy): domain Eukaryota; kingdom Viridiplantae; phylum Streptophyta; class Pinopsida; order Pinales; family Pinaceae; genus Picea; species Picea glauca. The sequence goes on from JZKD02S2184339.1 coordinate 256,208, forward strand.
AGCCAAAATCCATCAATGTTTCTTTTACTGAGAATGGTGGTGTAAGGGAGAGCAAGAGTGGGACCGTGTAGAGAGATCCGTTGGAGAAGAAAGGAACCGGTAGAAGTCAATTTTCCACAGGGTGTGTAACAATATACAATTGTGTACAAACGAGGTGGGCATGCCCCATGCTCGTATTATGTAACTCTGGAAGAAAGGTGATGGAGATGTTGGTGTAGACAACTGCAGTGCCCACGGGGGCGATAATGATAAAGGCAGAAGAAAATTCTGCAAAGAAACATACGCTGAACAATGGGCAATGATCGCAGGAATCAAGCAGCGATGATGATGCGGGAAGTGATGGCCCTGCTAAGTTCAGAGGTCTTCGAAAACTGATAATAATAACTGCAATAGTCGCAAAGTAAGACCCACCGCAACATGAGAAAGTGTTGGCATCGAATGTTATGGGGGTCAACGAGAGCAGGGAGCAATGGTGTTTCTCCCTGTGTCATCCGAGATCTCTCATTAAATGGAAAATGAGAATCAAGATAATGTCGCCCTTCTGGAAAATTGTGTTGATGTTGACAAAAGGGGGACGCGACTCCCAAAAACAAAGGGCTTTGTGGAATCTACTGTGGTGAAGAAGTGGCAGAGGTACATGGACGAAGTCAAGAAGTGGGAAGACTCAAGACTGCCCTTGGTTGGAGGGTGTATGATATAAGGCGTGGCCGCAACCGTGTGACAAGATCAAGTGTCAGGGGGACGACAAGATCAGGGATAAGTTGTGCCAGAGGTGGGACAAGGTGAACAAATTTAGAGGATAAATGGTAAGTGATTAGGGTAGTACTCTGAAGATATAGACGATGCTGATGAGGATAAATGAGAAGTAATGATCCAACCAAGGGTGACATGGGTTGCATGTGGCCAAAAGGAAAGTAGGCCGCCAATAGTGACGAAAAAAGAAAATAACTGGAAATAAATGCATTCGTACAATAAATAATGAATAATTTGGGGAGAAATGTACAAATACAGAAACGGGTGCCCTAGTGTGAAATGAGTGCCCCGGGGAGGGCAAAAATGTCTTGGAAAACTGATGAATGGTGGGGTCCCCATTGGTGAGTTTCTGTATGAGGTAGGTGAAATGAAGAGAGGTGCACAAATGGGAAAACTGATGGTGAATGAAATGGTGGGTTCGTGATCCTGCGGGGGTGCAGGTAAAAAGAACGTAACCATGAAGCGATGATCTGGGAGTCCATATGGGAAGCTAGCAAAATGAGGAGAAGAAGTATGTGGTTGATCTGCAACATGATGAAAGACTAYCGGGACTCCCATCCCTAAAGGGTAATGAAGAACAGCATGAGTGTCAAAAGTGCCAAAAGGTGCTATGACTGGGACAACTCATGTGGGTGAGAATGCTACCGGGTTACAGTACTGCAGATGCAACTGGAGGTGTGAGTATTGCAGAGCCGGGAATGGGTATCCTAAAGGCCAATATCAAAGGGTGTGACTGGAAATGTAAATGCAACATAGCGGGAGAGACTACATGCGAATGCTGAGTATATACCTGAAGGGATGACGTTGAGAGATGATGATCGAGGACCTGTACACAGAACAATCAAATACCCAAAGTGAACAATATTTGAAGAGAATCAAAGATATGAGCATGTATTAGATAAATGTGATAATGCATGTGTGTACCTGGCCATGATATGAAAAAAAGGCGCCTCAGGGGCTCAGGATGAAAAGCATCCCAGAGACTGCTGTGATGTAGGTGGCGGGATGTTGATCCCGTGGCTGAAGACGGTTCGAAAAATGGACGCCGTGGGCTCCCGGAATGGTGAGTGGAAGTTTGGAAAAAGGCCTATATATAGTTGTAGGGCCCACATTGCCACCTCATTTGTACCTGCTGCTACAGTGAGTTTCCGAGAATATTTTAGAGGAGATTGAGTGATTCCGGGAGCACGAGGTATCCGATCGACGGTGTACAAGTTTCAGGTTAGTGGTATGATCATCCTACATAGAAATAGGTTTCCAATTTTTGGGAAGGGTAGGTACGGGGGGTCGTACGAGGGTTTTTAGGGGAGTTTGTCTAGAGTGTGGGCCCATATGCGCGGGCGATTCAGTGGAAGGTGCGCATATGTGCGCACCTGTCCACTGAATACACGCGCAGTGGTGCGCGTGAGGGGGAAATTAAGGCGCGCCCTAGGGGCGCGCCTGTGAGGTGGACAGGCGCGCATGAGTGTGCACCTGTGGGGTGAACAAGCGCACTCCATAGCGCACCTGTGGGTGTGACAGGCGCACCCTAGAGCGCGCCTGTATTGTGAACAGGCGCGCCCACAAGCGCGCCTGTGAGAAAAACAGGCGCGCATACGTGCGTGCCTGTACAGTGAATAGGTGCACATGTGTGCACGCTTGTGGGTGGTAAAACCGCGTCGTTGAGGCAAGGTTTCATGGTAAACAATGAACCTCTTTTGAGGTATTGGATGGTTTCATAAGCTAATATAGGACTCTGGGTTGTGTGCAGGTGGCTAGCAGTGACCATGGATGTGCGGTGGCGTGAGCGAGACTGGTCACAGTTACAAGACGTTGTGGCCAATGCAGGTGTTAATGGGATAAATCCGTAAGTGAGGACACAAACCGATCTCCCTAGATCCACCTGGATATAGAACAAAACAGGACAGAATATATCACTTTCCCTAGATCTAACTATTGAATTAAATTGGAAGTGAGAATAAGAGACATACCTCGTAATCGCTTCCTTAATCTTTGTTGCTCCTGCTTCGCTCCAGCGCTCTC
>JZKD02S2184339.1:259731-270083 GCA_000966675.3 Picea glauca
CATATTACTGTATCATATTAAATGTGAAAGAGAGATTACAACCATTGCCTTGATGTCGTAAGGTCCCTTCCAACTGTCCTTCATTCCCCACACACTTTGACTCCAAGAATTCTGATACCATAGATTTGATAGCTGCTCACAATCTATCTTGACAAAGCAAATCTCAAAGCCACTCCAACCAAGCTAATAATTCCAAGCCAAAGAACCACAACCAAGAACCCCTTCTTCATGATAATTCCTCTCCTTTTATAAGCTGAAGAAGATAAGGTGAGGAGGTTAGGATGATCCCACTAAATCATGAAAGCGAGTAAGATCCAAACCATTCAGATGCCACCTCACCATAGAAGCTTCTCCTTCTAGAAAATTTGCACCCTAGCTATAGAGAAACCTGCGAACTATTCGCACCCTGGCTATAGTGCAACCTGCGAGAATTGATCATTCTCGCACCGTGCCTATATAGAAACCTGTGAAAATTCCTTTTTATAAGGTTTTTACATAGGAAAATGCAATTTTTTTCCTCAGGAAAAGTTCTTCTTCCTTCTCTCTTCAGGAACTCAGGCCACTGTGACCCCTCTAAAAGAAATAGATAGGTTTACATCATTAACGATCATAGGGATGAAGAAAATAATGTGTAACAGCAGGGCCTGCAGTTCGAGCGGCTTTAGCAACCGGTGGGTTGCTAAAATTTTTTGAGTGCCCGTTGATACGGGTGTAGGAGTACCTACTTCAATTCTTGCTCCAGATGTGGAGCCCAGATCAGCACTGCTTCCTCGTGCGAGGAGAGAAGATCCCCTTCACTACGGTGGAGGATATATACTTCTTGACTGGGCTCCCCTTCCGGGGAACACCATTGCTGGCAGAGCCTGTGATGCTGAGGGATAGTCACTTGGATGATGTCGCCCGACGATATTGTTCAGGTGAGAACTACATGGCTGGGAGTGTAGTGAGTATCAGTGGGTTGGATTCCCTATTGCATCGTTGCATAGCAGCGATGATTTTTCGAGTGTATGGATCACAAGTGACCCACCGGATCAGTGGTGGTGAGTTGCTGGTGATGGAGAGGGTGGTGGTGGGCCGTGAGTGGTTCGCCTGGGGTTTGAACCTTCACGCGTGGATGATCGCGTAGCTGGACCGATGTCAGTCGACAGGTACCGGGGATTTTGCGTTTGGCTCCATCCTAGTGGCCTATTTCTTGGAGAGGGTGTTGATGCTGCGCCCGAGGGTGCTACTAGAGGCACCAGGGGCACGAGAGCTGCGTTTGAGGTGGTGGTCATCAGTTTTGGTTCGCCACGGTGGTGGTGAAGGTGGGAACTATTTTACTGCACAGGCGGCACAGATATGGTGGCAGATGCCACAGGTCATGCTTCAGTACCCCTATGCCGGGGTTGACTTCCGGGGGGACCTGGACATGGTGTTGCCTCCTGGGGAGGTTTTTGATCACTGAGGTATGTGGAGTACTTGTATGTTTTGATTTATGTCAGCTTTGGATATATCAGTTAACATGTATGATGTATAGACACTGATACGATCTGTTGTTGTTTGTTTGGTGCATGTGCAGATTTGGCACCTCGCGGGCGTGAGGTGGAGTTGTATAGAGTGTTGGTTCAGCGAGAGACAGAGAGACCTCCATGTGGAGGACGGAGGTGACGAGATGAGGCTGCGGGTGCACCAGCAGAGCCCGAGAGACCGGCGAGGAGGTGCCGATTTGATGACCCTGGTGCAGGGCCATCACACGTGCCTCCGGCGGCAGTCGGAGTAGATTTGGGTGATATACGTTGTCGTTTTGAGATGGTGTTGCAGGACGTGATTGAGGGCATGTGGATCCGTATCCAGGACGAGGGGTTCCTGGAATAGTGCATAGGGTTACCGCCACCATGGTCGGGCCTAGTGCGGAGAGCAGCTGTGCTCACTGCGATGACGAGTGGACGCCTGCCCCCGGGGCAGGAGGGTCCTGCAGGTGTTCCACCACCACCACCTGGGGCAGGTGGGGGTGGGCCACCACCTCCTCCTGAGGGAGGAGCAGCTGGGGGTGCGATAGAGGCACCCCGATGTATGTATGTACTGTGTATACCTTTTTGATAGGCTGGTGAGCCAATTTTTGTACCTAGATGTGGTACGGGCCTGTGGGCCGATGTATTTTTGTATGTAAACATTCAGATGGATGGATAGGCCGATATATATATATGAGTATACATATTTGTGATCCAAATGTTGTTTACATGTGTTTTGTGTTAATGATGATGATGTCTATTGTATCTATATGCTGTGACAGGATGTATGAGTTGTTTATGTATGTGTAGCTTGATGTGATATATGCCAATCTAACACCATGTTAGCTATTTCATCTATTATTTTATTCAATTCTCTTGGAATGTGTGTAAATGTAATGGAATCAAAATTTCGAGATAATAATCTAACCTGCAGGTATTTGCGAAAGAGGCACAGATCGCGTACACGATATACATTGTTGAGCTGGAGAACGACTAGTTGGGAGTCGAGGAAAATGCTAAGGTGATGAATATGATGATGTTGGGCATCGGTCAGGAGGCCAATGACAACAGTGTATTCGGCTTGGTTGTTGGTTGCTGGCCCTTAAACATATGTCGCTGGAATGTAGCAGTGCATGTGAAGGGGTGTAGAGAGCCCAAGCAGCTGAAGCGATATTTTTCCTCCAACGGCTGGCGCCATCGGTGTAACCAATGTGGTATGCTAGTGGAGGAGTCATCTGTCAATAGCAAAAAGGGTAGTTTAGATGAGGGAAAAAAGATTAAAAACGCTAGAAAAGAAAAATAACCTAAAGTAGCATGACTACATTTAAGCGTAAAATTTCTTGAGGTACAACCCATTGACAGGTTCTTTGAGTGAGAGGCCTTCAGGGGAGGCCAGGATGTATGCACCTTTGGTGAGGCAATGTTGGATGATGTAAGGGCCATTCCAGAGTGATTCGAATTTGCCATGGCCAAAGGTATCATGGGCGATATCATAGGCCAAGACGAGGTCGCCTTCGCGAAATGATCAAAGGTTGACATGGCGATCAAAGGTAGCCTTGGATCATTTTTTAGCAGCCTCGTTGTTCTGTAATGAAGATCAGCGATCTTCATCCAGTGACTCCAAGGTCAGCAAGCGCTGCTCCATTGGAGCAGTGTCAGGTAAAAGCTCAATTGCGATGCGTAGGGTGGGAATTTCGCACTCAATGGGAAGAGTTGCCTCGACCCCATGGACTAAATAAAATGGCGTGAAACCTGTAGCGATCTTTACTGCCGTTCGATAAGCCCATAGTGCGGAAAATAACATATGATGCCAATTGGTTTTATGTTTATTAACCATGCGTTGTAACATGGTCTTGAGGACTTTGTTGACTACCTCGACCTGTCCGTTTGACTGAGGGTAGTATGGTGAGGCGAACTCGTGAGAGAAGCCTAACCGAGATGAGAGTTCGATGAAAATCTCATTCTCAAAATGTTTCCCATGATCGGACACGAGTTGGAGTGGTACTCCGAACCGGGATATGACGTGGTTGAAGAAAAAACGTGTTGTAGTGTGAGCGGTGTTATTGAAGGTGGGCATAGCTTCAGCCCATTTGGTGAAGTAATCGACGGTGAAAACAATGTATTTGTGACCATTGCTGGAGGGGGGATTACAAGTCATAAATTCAATGCCCCATTTACAAAAGGGGCCTGCAGTGATGACCGGGTGGAGAAGAGCGGGGGGAGCGCGGGCTTTGTTGGCATAGAGCTGACATTGCTCACATCGTTTCACGGCATGAATGCAATCATGAAACAGGGTAGGCCAAAAGTAACCGGCCCGGATAATCTTTTGAGCCGTGGCGATGCCCAAAATATGGCCCCCACAGGCATCGCTGTGGCAGTCGTTTAAGACTCTGTTGGCCTCATCAATAGTCAGGCAGCGACGAAGAATGGTGTCGACGCCCCGCCGATATAGGATGTCACCGATGAGGAGATAGCGGGGTGCCTGATGGCGAATGCGCCGACGATCATCTCGTGATAGGTAGTTACCGAACTTTTGATTTCGTAGGTAGACGAGGAGGTCGCCATACCAAGGATCATCTGAAGCGATGTAAAAGAGATGTTCGTGAGGAAAGTCGGTATTGACGGGGGCACTAGGTGTGTCAGAGGGAAGGGCCGTGACAATTTCGGCGAGAACGAGGGCCTTCTTACTCTTTGGTTTTTAGAACTCGAGGTCTTACTCCTGAAGGATAACGATCCAGCGAGCGAATTTGCCGTTGACTTGGCGACGGCTGAGAAAATATTGCATGGGGTTGGAATCTGCGATGACCTTGGTGGTGCGAAGCAGGATGTAATGGCACAGTTTCTGAACTGCAAGGACAACTGCCAGAGCAAGTTTCTCTTCATGTTTGTATTTCAGGGGTGGTCTTGAGAGGTTCTTACTGATGTAGTAAATGACGTGTTCATGATTTTCATCTCCGAGCTGGACGAGGACGCTGGCTACTGATACAGCTGATGCTGATACGTAGAGGATGTAGTCACGATTGTAGTCAGGTTCACTAATCAAAGGTGCATTGGAAAGCGCTACTTTAAGATCGTCAAATGACTGTTGGGCATAGTCGTCCCAATGAAAAGGAATGTTGTGACACAGTAAGCGAAGGAAACCATGTCTATGTATAGCATAATCAGGAACAAAGCATCTCAGAAAGTTGGCTTTTCCCTGTAGACTCTGTAGTTGTCTTAAATTCCGAGGAGGGGGAATTTCGGTGATGGCTTGGACTTTGAGGGGGTCCACGGTGATACCACTTTGTGAAACGATGAAACCGAGGAGGCGCCCTGCGGTGACACAGAACACACACTTGAGAGGGTTCAAGCGGATGTTGTACTGACAACACCATTGAAAGATGATTCGTAAATCATCGAGGTGTTGGATGTGTTTCTTGGAGCGAGCAGTGAGGTCGTCCAAGTAGGAGAGTATGATTTTAGCCAAATCGTGAAAAATGTATGTCATGGCCCGCTGCAAAGTTGCGCCAGTATTTTTTAGGCCGAAAGGCATGACACGATATGCAAAAGTACCCCACGGGGTGATGAATGCGGTTTTGTACTGATCGGTTGGGTGGATTTGAATTTGATTGTAGCCAGAGAATCTGTCCATAAAGGAGAGAGCCTCGTGGCCAGCGCAGTCATCGATAATCTGATCAATGAAAGGCGTTGGGAAGTTGTCCTTTGGACATGCATTATTGAGATCGCAAAAGTCGATGCAGACGCGGATAGAACCCTATTTTTTGTCGATGGGGACAGAATTGGAAACCCATGAAGTGTAAGCGATGGGGTAAATAAATCCAGCCATACGTAATTTGTCAATTTTGGCTTTGATAGCCGTGGCCTTGGATGGGTGTAACGGTCGCTGTTTCTGGCGAACTGGTGTTATGTCAGGCTAGGTGTTGATGTGATGTTCGACGATAGAGGGGTCGAGGCCAGGCATCTCCGTGTATGACCAGGTGAAGATATCCCTATATTCTTGGAAGAGGGTTTTATATGCGGTGATTTCCTGAGGAGTGCAAGCAGCTCCAATGATGATTTCTTCTACGATGCTCGGTTTAATGGAAATGTCGATTTTGATGGTGGGGGAAATTTTGGCGAGATTACCTTCTTCAAAAGCGTCAGGTGCAGGAATAGGATTGTTGAACCAATCGATAGTCCCTGATGGGATAAAATCTTTGGTTTCGACTGTGTAAAGAGGATTGTGGCTAGGAGGCATGAGGGTGTCCTGCGGAAGGAAGAGAGCACGATGATGTAGTGCGTCCTAGGGAGAGTCTGGGCATTGTAGTTCTTCCAATATTTCTTCATCGCATTGGAAACGACGGGAATATAATGGATCGTGGGGAGTGATCTCAGTGATAGGGTGATTGCCCCCTGCTAAAGAAACAGAGGGGGTATCGCTAGGAGAGGGTGAGGGTTCACTCGACATAAACCATACATTGAGGTACTGAGGGGTGCCCGTAATGGTGGGATGGAAAGTCTCCGCAGGGGAAAGAGCGGGAGAGTTGGGTGGGTTATGGGGTAAATCTACAGAAATGTCATTTAAGAACCAAGGAGGTTTTGGGAGTGCCTCGGGTTCGGGCGAAATGATATGAAGATCTTCGAATGGTGAAGATATGTCAATGATCACCTCTGCGGGTTGGAGATGTAGAGTTAACTGATGTCGCCGATATTCCAGGATTATAGGACACTGGTATGTAAAATGAGCCAATGAATCGCAAAGAGAGCAAGTGCATCTCATGCATTCATTGACTGAAGTGGTGACATAGAGAATGTCATTGATTTTGGTTGTGGAAGACGTGGCGGGGTGTGGGTTGTTCTAAAAGTCTTAGCTTATGATAGCTAATGCCTGCCTAAAACGAGGCAGTGCTAGACAATGATGGGTGTAATGGCTGTACTCAGAACAGATGGCACATGTAAATTTGGTCTTCAACCCTTTACTACTGGAAGGTTGAGTGATAGTAGTAGTAATGGGTGGTGTGGGGGTTGGATTGGGGGGAATAAAGTTTTGTAATTCTAGTAGTGATGGGCAGTTGTTGGTTTGGTGACCCTCTTTGTCACACAAGGCGCAAGGTGGTGGGATGCGCAGAGGAAGTGGAGCTGTGAGCTCCTTCTTCTATTTCTTGCCCCCAGCGGTAGCAAGGGGGGTGGGGAGTATGGGGATCGTGGAGGTAGTGGGAGTGAGGACATGAATCGACATGGGGAGTCCTTCCTGTGTGCGAGGGACCATCTTAGGTGGATGTAAGTACCACACTGGGATTGCTAGCACCATGTTGGGTAAGGTGAGCGTTGCGGCTACCTAGAAAGCTTCTATACCGGGTGGAGGGTAAAAGAACGGAACTTGAGTGAGGGGTCGGGGAACTGACTCCCAAATGGGACTAGGCCCTTGAGGGGATGTGGATTCGTGGACCGTAGGGGTCGACGAGTGCGCAGGAGGCTCCGGTAGGGGTGGTGTTGCGACTGTTGAGACGTCAGGAATGACTGAAGCCTCTTGAGGAGGATGAGTATCCTCTGAGTGAGCTTCGTTAGATGAGATGACGCATACTTGACCAGGGGGAAGGAGTGGTGGTGCTCCATGGTATGTCCCTAACAAGGATGGATCTTTGAAAATACCAGGACCCATCTCTATTAGTGGATATGCATATTTGTTGGTGTAAATGAGGGGAAGAAAATTATCGAGACTGGTGGATGGGTTTGGCTCATAATGCGAGACTTGGTCAATGGTTACAATATTCCCATTGTGGAGGAACATGATTGTCTGAAAGATGGAAGAGGCCACTGCCTTCATATCATACATGTAGCTACATCCAAGCAAGATATTGTAATCGAGATGAGCGTCGATAACTTCAATGTCAATGAGAATAGTTTTGCCCCCGAGTTCCATGGGGACATTTTGAAAGAGCCCTTCAGGAGATGATGGTCGTCCGTCATAAGCTCGTAGTGTGATGGTGGAGGGTATGAGTTCCGAGGAATCGAGTTTCTGCCATACTATTTTGGACATGATACATGTAGATGCCCCTTCATCGATGATACACCGATGGACAGTGATGTTCCGTATTTTTACTGGTATTTGAATAGCAACTGCGGCGAGAAGACGCGGTTCGCAGCTATCAAGGTCAAAGGTGATGAGTCGAGTGTCAGTAGGGTCGACCGCCCCTAAGGTAGAAATTAGTGATTTCCGCTGTGTGGGACAAGTTTGGAGGACTTCCAGAACTGACATGGCAGCCAGGGATTGTGCTAAGTCATCTACCAAGCTGTAGTTATGTGCTGCCCTAGCCTGTGGGTTGTGGACATTCCTGCGCAATGGGATGTAAGGGATGTGTAATGGTGGTTCGGCAGAAGGGCGAGGGATCACCAACGGAGGTCCCATCGGTGTCGGGTTTGTTTCTGGAGATGTAGGATTAGATTCAGCTATTGTAGGATACTGATGATTGCGTGTTTGTAGAAGGATTTCTTCCTCACTAGTGAGGAGAATTGTTTTCTCTGCTGGATTATTGGGATTATGGTATTGGCCCACCTAAGGTGGGGGATGCTGCGTGTCCTGGTGGGTGTTTATGACACCTTGATGTGGGATAGGATTTTGCAGTACCACAGGAGGGGGTTGTTGCGCATATTGTTGTTGTGCCTGTTGCGGGGCAGGTTGTGCAGGAGAAGGACAAAGGCTCCCAGAGTCTTTCAACCGTTTGAAATCAGCGATCTAGGGGCAATGGTGGGTGTAATGACCGTACATGCCACAAAGAGCACAAGGGTGGATGGTTTTAACAGTATTCCGCCCTTGGCGTTTGTTGTTATTGCCCCCTTGGGGGTTTTGGTTCCCTTGGTTCTGATTTCCCCCAGTGGGTTGGTGTTGTGGGGGTTGATTCCCACCTTGACCAGGATTGTTGTTGTTATTCCTATTCCCTCCTTTCCTCTTGGTATTGTTCGAGGGATGAGTGGCATTGACTGTGTTCAATTGTTCAAAATTTTGGTATTGTTGAGCAGCAGAGTGTTGAACAAAATTTACCCCTGTATGAGGATGTGGGGGAGTCATGGGTTGGGGAGGACCAGGAAAGGGAAAGTAGGGATTATGTGGTGGTGCCGCTCCATAAGGTACATAGGAAGGTACAGTGCTTTCACTAGTACTATAAGCTGACGTGGAGGGAGTACCACTAGTGGTTGGAGGATGTGGATGTATGGGGGGTGTCGGTGGTGGTCCGTTGATGGGTGGAGGTATAACAACAAGATATGGTTGTTTATAAGGGGGTGGGGGGTAATAAGAAGTGCCCCCATATGTTGGTGGGTATTGAGGAATTCCATACATCGGTGGTGGTTGGGGTTGTGGACTATGGTGTGTGGTGGCACCTATTAATCTGTCTGCTGAGTGAGACATCCCAGGTTTGTCTTGACCAAATGGCACAGGTTTTGGTAGATCAGGCAGTACCATGTATAAGTATCCTGACTGTGCGTAGATGAGGTCATATTGTTGAGCCTTGCTGATGGCTTCCTCTTCGGATTGTGGGAAGGTAGAAGCTACATCCTTACCAAGGAGAGCGACAAGTGATCTAAGAAACCAGTCGAGGCACTATTGCTTGGTGGTTTCTACTTTACACAAACTACGTCTCCTACGCCACTCATGAATGTGGTCAGTGATGTGGGTGGCTGAGGTCTGTTTGAAGTTGGATAGTAGTTCTAGACCATTGTCATGGCGGATGGGTAATTGGAAGAAAGTTAAGAATGCTTTGGCCAAGGACTCAAAGGTCATGTGGGACCCTAATTTTTCTTCAACATACCATTTGGCTGATAGGCTTGTGAGTGTGCGTTGAAATAATCGCAGTCTGATGGAGTCATCCATGATTCTATTGGAAGAACACCATAGATGAAAAGTCATGACATGATTGGCGGGGTCATCCCCTTCCTTCCCTTCAAATTTTGGTATGTCTGAAGGAAGTTTGGTTGGCATTGCAGGCCATGTGGCGTCGTGCAATATAGGATCATTGGTGAGCTTGGTGAGATTCGGAATGTTGAGAGAGGCCAAGTATGGCATCTGTAGTGGGGGTGGAGGGTTAGCTCCGACCATGGTGTGTTGTGAACCTGACCCTTGATGGGGACTAGGTGGTTTGGTGCTCCCTCCTTGAGAGGAAGTGGGTCCCCCGCTTCCATGCAAAGGAGAGAGAGTAACTGTATGACCTTGGGAAGTGGACCCAAGTAAGGTAGAACCAAGAAAAGTTGATCCTAAGATAGTGGCACTCACAGGAGTGTGTGAAGGAGGTACCGATGAACGAGTATGACCAGATACTCCCCCTAAAATAGGAGGAAGGTTGACCAAGTGTCGTGAACAATGGGGGTTATGTGGTTCCCCTATGATGTCAGACTAATTGTGTGAAATGTGTGCAACAAGTGGTGAGAGAAATATAGAACCAAGAGTCTTTGCTGTGACTGTTTTTTCACAATATATATATCAAAGTCAAACTGTAATCAGATGTGCATCATACATAAATGAGAAAGAAACACATATGTGGGTAAGAGGGTTTTGTCTGCGTGGGGGAATCAAAAGAAAGCAAATGCTCGTGTCCTAGAAGACGTAACATCCTTCCTCTCAAATAGCTCTGGACCTTCCAATAGTACTCAACAGTGGGGTCTGAAGTCACTAGAAGAGAAACTAGTGAAGGATGAAATAACTGGTTATAATGAGGGGTAGAGGGGGCAATATCCCGAAAGAGATGGCGATACTTCCCAATAGCCACACAAAATCCAATCAAGGTGCGATTGCATCCCACAATCGCCACCTGGGTAGATGTCCTAAAATTGGTCACTAGGTACCTCGGTCCAAGCGCGGCATTTAGATTTTCGGCCTAAGAAATGGGT
>JZKD02S2184339.1:278077-288103 GCA_000966675.3 Picea glauca
AGGTAGAAAGGCGGAGGGGCTCCGGAATCCGATGCGCGTCGTTGATCCGGGCGCGCAAATGTCTGCCATCCAGATCCGTTTGTTGTTTACCACGTGCATATTTGCATCCCAAACTTAGGACAAGAGGGTTTTTTATCCATTCCTTTGCATTTTTCCCCCTATACCAGAAATATCGCTAACAAGATCCAAGCATTTGTTAGAGATAAAAGGAATCAGATGCATATATTCAAAGGTTTCAATGATCTAAAGTGACACATACCATGATACCTGGACCAATTACCTCATGGAGCAAGAACCTCTTCTGATACAAGACCAAGCCTATGGTGATGTATGTTGTTGCTATTGACAAGGCAAAGAAAATCGAAGAAGAAAAGGTGGGCCCTCCAGGTCCTTGCTCATGTCAATCCTTCTCTTGGTACTCCATGTCTAGTACCTGTGGGCCTCGAGACATGATCTCCTATTTATCCCTAAAAAGTGGGCATAACAGGCCTCAAAATGTTCTATTAGTCTATGCACCTCTTGTTGGTAATTCCTTAAGTGGGCTGAATTGCAATGTATAGTATTCTTCACTTGCCTAACGCTAATTTTAGAGTCCCAAAAAACTTTCAGTTCTTTAATGTTTAAGTCTATGGTTTTCTTTAGTCCCTGAACTAGAGCTTCATACTCAGTAGTGCTATTGGTGCATTCAAATTCTAGTCTACAGGATAGGAAATTTTTCTTTCCCTTCGGGTCAATAATAATACATCATGCTCTTAACCTTTATTGTGATTTAGACCCATCAAAGTACAACGTCCAAACTTGTGAGCAAAATTTAGCAACTTCTTCAGGCCTAATTACTTTCTCGTCTTCGTATACCTTGTCCGTTGTTACCAACAGAGGTTCCTGACATAGGTTTCTTTTTTTTGTTGTTGGCAGTAGATTCACTTGAAAATTCATTTCGGAGTTATGAGTGAGAGGTACATCAGATGAGAGAGGAGAGAAATTTCCAAAATCAGAATCATAAGAGTAGCTTCCAAGAACGAGGAAATATGTCGACAAGGGTTCGTTGAAGGCTTCTAAATCAATGACAGTATGTTTGAGATATCTTTCCATATCAATCCTAATCATGTTGGTATGTCCCTTTAGTAGAAACTAGAGGTTATCCCAGTCCATTCTAAAGTATCCATTCAATTAATCGAACCAATATCTACTAAGTAGCAATCCATAAGCTTCTGGGATATCTACTACAATGATGTCAATTAATTCAACAAATTCCAGGTGTGTAGCCATTTTGATCATGACATCCTTAAGTTCCCCAATAATGTTTACCTGGGTTGTTTCTAGTTGTATAACGTGTTTATCAATTTTTAGTGGAATTGCGTTCAATTTCTTATAGATTGACAATGGAATGACATTGGAGGATGCCCCTGAATCGACTAAACAATTATGCAGGTTTTTGTTGAAGACTTCAAACGTTAAAAGGAAAGGTGGGAAAAAAGGATTTCCTCTTTTGTCTATAGAAAAAATGTTCACATTTAGTTTGTTCTTTAGATATGTGGGATATGGGACCTCACCTATGTCAGTGCTTGTTATAGGGGCTTCTATTGACCTTAAGGCCTGTAACATAAAGTCCTTTTGATGGGGAATTCTACACATGTCCATGACCGACACATTAGCCTTCAACTTATTTCAGTCTTCTACTATGTTGTATTCCATCTTGGGTGACTCTTGTGTATGTATGTTTATAGGATTTATTTGTGAGAAAAAAGGTGCTTTCAAGTGATCGATTGTTTTCTTTCCTCTCAATTATTGGATAGTGATAAGGTCATTTGAGACCGGTTGACCCTTACTTCATGTTTTCACCGCCAAAATCTTAGCGGGTGGTTCCTGAACTTCAAATACATCCTCAGGAGGCATCAACAAGTCAATATCCCATAACAACATGGTTGTTTCTTCCGACGGCTCAACTTCCTCCTCATCGACGATGTTCACCACTGAGTTGTTTGACTATTTGGTAAGAGAAACTTTGTCCAGGAACCAATTGGCCATTAAATTCATAGTGTGCACCCATTGGGGACAGTCTCCTTCTAAATGTTTCTCTTGATGGTATGTACAAAAAGACTTGGATGCTACATTACCCAGGTCAATGTTTAAGTTGTTTGGGGGAGGTTCAATCGCTTTGAAAGGTGGGTTTCTTTTAAAAAAAGGTTTGTGGGGACTTTGACCTGGGTTTCCTTCCTTGACACTTCTTTTCATGTCTATGATTTCATTCGATAGTTTCTTTATCATCCGTTGTAGGTCTTCTGTGTCCCCACTTCCCTTTTTGGGGCCTTGTTCTATTTGTTTTCTCTGGGTTTTAGTCAACAAAAGTCCTCTCCTAGGTGGAGGCTAAACATCTTTCTTAACTAGTGAGACCTAGCCCTCTTTTCATCCCTTCATTTGGAATTCAATTGTTTTGGCTTCCTTGAAATTTTAAGCTAGGGTATGTTTGGTAGCCCTTTTCACAAACATGGAAATGGAAGTAGGGAGAGCATTAGCATATACCTCAATTTACAACTCGTGAGTAGGTTTAGCTTCGAGTTGAAATTTGTTCATGATAGTGGTAAACCATTGATTGAAGTATTTAACCTTATCTTTTAAACTCATGGTGGAGGCGAACAATTCATCCATTAAATCTCCTATGGTGTTTTCTTCTGCAAATTTGTCTAAGAAATCATTTTGAAACCTTGTCTATATAGTTATGGACCCCACAGGCAATTTAAAATACTAATTCGAAGCTTAATTCTCAAAGGTATAGGGAAAAATCCTACACACTACATCCTCATGTTGTATGTTCATTAGCCTTATAGGTAGTATGAAATTTTTAATATGGTCTTTAGGAAATCCGAAGGTTTCAGGGTCGAATTTGGGAAGTAATTTTTCTAGGTGTTGAGGGAGATTATGTACCCATCTCGAGATTTCTAGAGCATCTTTGGCCAACCAAGGTTGATTATTTTGAGGTGGATTTTCCCTTTCTTCATTATTATCATTATTATCCTCCATGTCATCCAATTCTGAAGATGAGCGATACGAGATAAACCCTTCCTCGTCAGATTCAAAATCGTTAGGCTCAGAGTAGTTACCAGCTGACATTTTGAAGATCAGATTAAGGGGTTGTTCGATCTCAGTGAAGGAAAAATATATCAGGTCTTCTATTGTGTGAAGAAAAACCTGGTCAAGGGTATTGACAACTGGTCTGCTTACTTTTTTTCTATGAGGAAGTAATGAGGCTAAGGGTAACGATCCAATTTGTTGAACGTAAGCTCTTACGATTCTTATGAATTGGTTCAAATCATTGTGAGGAAGAGCGTAAGGTATTTTAGGGAATAATTGTTCCACTTCCTCATGCTGGGGTGAGTTACTCATTTCAGGAGTACTCTTTGTATGTGGGTTGTCTTGAGAATGACTAGCCATGCATGTGGGTTTCTTTGAATATGTAGGCCATGAGAAATATATTATCAGAAATGTCGTTAGCCATTCATTCATTCATTCCCTCCTTCTAGTGCCAATTCAGTTGAGGGTTCTGAGATCCCTTTAACTCAAGATTATGAACCAAACCTGCCTTAGAGGCCCAATTAGACTCTGCAGCATTTGATGGGTGGAATGGTTCTCCAGATCCTTCAATCTAGCTAATTTATCAATGGGATTTACTTAGTGATTGATAGGATATATTTCAGTGAAAGTCCTCCTTCATATTAAACGTTATCTTTTGTCTTTTCTTTTATTAGATGGGTATGATAAAGTAAGGTTTGATGGTATAAACCAACTGATAGAATGGATTCTTAACTACTAAAGAAGGTTGAGCCTAGGATAACCCTCGTGCTCTAGCATGCAGACAACAATGTTCACACCTATTACAAGTCTAGTAATAATACATTAACTTGTTGGTATTTCAACAATGTCTGAGATACAATTATTGAAATAAAATACACATGCAATAAGATGAGTGAAAGAAAAATAGTTTCCTTAGATCTACCATCAATCACACATTAACACAACGGTTTTGTTTTCATCATTAAGAACAAAATAATTGTTAATATTATTGAAATAGATAGCTTATCAATAGATTCAAAAACTCTTGCTCCTTACAGCATCAACTACTGAAATAAAATTTGGAAGTAGTTCCTCCTCAATCCAATCAGATAACTCCATTGATGAAACACAATTTTGTCTCTGGTTCTAAATATAACTTCTCAATTAAGGTTTCTCAGAAAAAAAAAATTACAATTCTCAAAAAGAGGGTATTTTCCCCAAAACCATCGACCCTTTATAAAAGGCCAATCCCCCTATTTATAAAGAATCACTAACTAAAAATATTTTCTACAAGTTTGTTTTAAGTAAAAAAGCAATTGCCACGTGGTGCTTGATCTCTTTGTTCTCTGGAAATCATCTCGCGGTTCTACTAGAGTGGATGACTCTTCTCGTATTCTGTCCACTTGACGAAGAGATCCTCACATGTGTTAGCATAAAAGAATCTGTGTTGGTCCATCGAGGTTGAAAGGGTTTCCTTCATTTCTATTGCATGTTCTCTATATTTGATGACTTTGGCACTAAAACGTTGCAGAATTGCATGAACCTTGATCCAATGCTCCATAAACTTATGTATTTTACCCGGTGTCATGATTTCCACATGTGTGATCTCCATTCCCCATTTTGAGTCTCGTTTTGCATGTCGTTTGACTATGTCATGCAAATCAACAAAGTCTTTGGGTGAGCCGAACTCTAGGAGAAAAATGTCTAACATATCCCGATTGATATTTTCCCATATTCTTTCACACTCAGCCCACCTCTTATGTATCTCTTATTGAGGTTCCTGGGTGATACTTACCCAGTATTCAACTACTTTCCTGATCCGGGAGATGTTGCTATTCATCAGCACTTGAATGCCATGCTCCTCCGTGTCTCGGCCCTTTTGTGCATTTGTATGATTGATTATCCAACTCAGAGTCTCAATCTAGGGAAAGGTTGGAGTTTGACAAGATACCATATGCAATCATGACCGCTGGATTTTTGGAAAAACCTGGTTGTCAATCACCCTTACATTTGGGTCATTGTGTGGGACAAACTCTGGGTAATCTTCCTGGTTAATTATGTTGAACAAATATCCCCATTGTGGGAGCACCATATTCGATCTAGTGGTTTCTTATGTATTGAAAAATAAGGGGGTTGAGTGAATGCCTTCTTAGTCAATGTTTTGATGACTGATTCCACTCTAGGAGAAAATTCCAACTGCCTCGCAACGCCGAGATAAGATCGTTCACCAATCTTTGCTTCCTTCAATTTTGGTGCCCTTGGCGAGCGTTTGGTTGTTGGCTTCCTTGAAGGAATTTTTTCCTGTAGAGAAAATAGAGTTAGACACCGTGTTGTGGATAAAATGTACATAAAAATGTGACCGTCGAAATGATAAAAATTAGCACATACCTCTTCTTCGCACTAGCTTAACCTAGTTTTAAAATTCTGAGAATCAAATGCATCTCTTGAGGTGCTTTCTTCTCTTCTTCGACTGCTATGGAAATGAGAAACTTGTGTGCATAATGCAGGTGTTCAGATATATATTAGTGATTTAAATGGAGATAATACTTACTTTGTTGCATCAGTTATTCAATTCGAGGTGTAGGTATGATTATACAAAAAATTTCGCCAAATCTGCATCATGCTCAAGATTAAATGCAGTCGTAAGTTGGTGACACAAGCATGGGCTATAATATGGTTCATCGGTGATTTCAAATTCTTGTTGTTTGATTGGCGCATAGAGTAGAAATGTATGTGGAGTGAAAAAATAATAGGCCTATTAAATGGAAGAATCTGATCTTATTGTGTGTTGAAAATATCCCATCATCCCACTAATTTAACAGGTGGATCGGGAGTCGACGGTTTTCTTTAGACAATGTTCGTTGATATCTCTTGACAAAAATCCAATGCTGATCCATCTTTCCATACAGTGCTGATGTGGAAGTGTGACTAGGACACAGGGAATCCTAAGGTGACTTGGGATGAAACTAGGCCGTACGAAATGCCTATGTGGCAAAGACACGTGGCGTTTGAGATTGGCGCCTTCGTTTAATCGTGTTATTCGAAATCGGGGATTTTCATTAAATAAGCATTTTAACAACATGTCCTACCCTGCCGATGTCAAAAAATTATCAAGGATCGACGATCAATGCTAAGTTTAAACAAGTGTTCCCAGGTTACTACCCCTCAAAACTTGTTGATGTCAAAAATGCACCGGGCATCGGTGATTGGGGATGTGTCAATGTGAAAATTTTCCATGATTTAAATCTTTGAGATTTCATCGACCTCGAACAAATGCATCAGTAATCATCTATAGAAGGTTCATCATGTCCCATGTCAATGTTTATCCCTCTCATATTTCGCCGACGCTGATGGGAAATCGGTCATTTCCTTAAACTTATTTACGAAAAACCAGTTAATTATGTTCTTAGCATAAGCTTTGTAATTTATTGCTTTGTGTCAAAAATTGTTACAAGAATAACATGAACCAAGAAAGATATTTTGATATATGGGATCCCTTCCGAATCATGTTGTTCCTCTATATTTTTCTTCTTGATTTATTTCCATGGCTAACTGTTGATACTGAAACCTGGGTCTTCTAAATGGTATCATCCTTTGTAATCTTCTTCCCGATCATTCTCATGAGAGGGCTTGCATTATTCCTTCTTGGTGAATCCTCTGTTTAATTTTTCATAAGTCCTTTGTTCTTGATCTGGATTTAGGAGCGGAATGAACTGATTAACAGACTAAATAAAACAAACACAGAGATATGAAGAATAACACAAATATCCAGTGAACAATATATTCTATTAAATAATGAAATAGGTTGAAACAGTAAAACTACAAAACTAAAACTTGCTCGAATCATGGTATCTGTCTCTAAGAAGAGATGTGGCTGCTACATGAATCCATCTGAGAATAATGGATTACAATGAGGCTCTAGAGGCCTTTTTGATAATACTCATGAATTCCAAAACCATAGACATCAAAAAACCTAACCCTAGAAGGTGAAACGCAAAACATCATGTGGGCCCTATGGGTAAGTTGGTGTAATTTGGTACCTCAACTTCCTAGGGTCGTAACATTTGCATACGACCTCTGTTCTAGGTGCATGATAGCCCAATGGAAAGGTCTTTCAGAGAAACACACATTTCACCATCAAAATTTGACTCTATCCATAGTTTGACTGTGGCAAGCCAAAAAAACAATGTTTAGGGCCCCAAAATGGCCTCGGAAGTACAAAAATATGTGATGACATGAAAACATAAAAAATAAGTCAGTTCAATTAGGTGAGAGGCCACCCGTATCCACCTGGAGGATTTGTGGGGCTTCAGACAACCCCAAAAGTGTAGAACAAACAATTAAAAAGTAGTACAGAAGAACGTGTTGAACAAAAACGGACATGAGGAGCCAGTTGGAATAGGTGGGTGGCCACCAATATCCATCTGGATCAATCCCCCCCCCTTAGGAAGAAATGGTCTCCATTGCATTGAGTTTCCCCATCAGGTGAGGAAAATTCTTATGGATTTTTCCTTAGGTGAGACACTTTCCTTGGTGTAGGAGTTTCCCTGCCTTGACAATGCGATAAAGCTGGATCTTCTGCTGGCGAGTTCCCTTGACTTGTTTCTCCACTATATGATCAGTGGATTATTGTTCCATGCAATCAGGGTTGAGCTTTGTGGGTGTCAGTTGTTCTGCGATCTCAGAGGTGTCCAATAATGGTGGAAAATATGGTTGAATAAGGTCCACACTGAATATTGGATGCAGACCAAGTAAGGGTGGAGTGTTGAGCTCAAAATCATTGCTACTTTCCACCTTGGTGATAGTTTAAGGCCCATAACGAAGTGGGCGAAGCTTCTGATGGGGCTC
The DNA here is from genome assembly GCA_000966675.3 of Picea glauca. Classification (NCBI taxonomy): domain Eukaryota; kingdom Viridiplantae; phylum Streptophyta; class Pinopsida; order Pinales; family Pinaceae; genus Picea; species Picea glauca. Next base: position 285,977 of record JZKD02S2184339.1, read on the forward strand.
GGTGAGATGATCCTTCTGTAGATGTAACTAGATTTTGTCTCCAACCTGAAAATGGTGTGGTACTTTGTGTTTATCATGGCGTTTCTTGTACTTAGCATTGGATTTCTGCAAAATCTCCTGGACCTCTTGGTGGATGTGATGAATTCATTCAATGAATATGGTAGCTTTGTTGATCACAGACTGATCAGGGGAAGAGTCTATCTATGCGGTGGAAAAAGAAAATGCAACATCAATGGGTTCCAGACCCACCTGACATGGGATATGGTTGGTGGAACTATGGAGAGCCATGTTGTAGCATTGTTGAAAATATGGGAGACTCTCATCCCATGTATGTGGATTCTTATACGTGTACATGTGCAAGATGTGCACAATCATTCGATTGACGACCTTTGTTTGGACATCGATTTGGGGGTGGAAAGAAGTGTATGTGGTGAGCTTGTTGTCCAACAGAGACTAGATACTCATCTAAAAGGTGTCGAGGAACCTTTTGTATTGGTTGGAGATGATGATCTGTGGTATCCCAAAGTGGACCCACACTTTTTCGAAGAAGAGCTTGGCAATAGTTGCCGATGTGACATTCTTCTTATAGGTTGTGAGGATGGCCATATTTGAAAACCAATCAACGACCATGAACACATAGTTATTTCCTTGCTTGGTGGATGGAAATCCAAACATTTAATCCATTGACATGGATTCCAAAGGATTCTCAAGAATAGGAAGAGGGGTGTATAATCATTGCTTCTTGATGGTTGGTTTGGAAATGGCACAGGAAGTGCAAGATTTGATATACTTGTTGACGTCCTGTCAAAGTTTTGGCCAATAAGAATGTTTATGAGTAACGACCACAGTTTTATCTATGCCAAAATGTCCTACCACCTGACTGTAGTGGGCTCCCCAAATCATCTTTGCAAGATCTCTTGTAGGAACACATAGATGGCCCAAGCGACATAAGAGTCCATCCTGAATGCGAAAATCAGTGAAAGTTTCTGTTGTACCCAAGAGACGGTAGGTGGTGGATAAGTATAGATCTTGTTGATAAATTTGAGGCCATTTAGATGCTTCATGTCCACAACAATGGAGCACAGTGGTGAGTGTATCCACAGGAGGCCAACTGAGGTAGTCAACAACACAATTGGAGATACATGTCTTCTACTTGATGTTGAGATGGAACTATTGAAGGTAGGTGGACCACTACTGATGGCGGTCGTATGCAATTTCTTGAGTGTTCGTATGAACTGCAGAGGCTTGTGATTAGTGTGTATGATCGTCTCTTTCCCAAGAATATAATGTTTCCATTGATGATAGGCTTGTATAATGGAATACATTTCCTTGTCATAGGTGGGGTATTTTCTGACAGTATCGGAGAGTTTCTCACTATGGTATTCCATTAGATGCCCATGTTGAGTGAGAACTATGCACAAAGCATAGTCAGATGCATCAATCTCAATATCAAATGGTTGTTGCAGATTGAGCAAGGAAAGTACTGAAGCTGAGAAAAAGTGTTGTTTCAGATCATCAAATGCTCGTTGCTTCTCCTTCCCCCAGATGAACTTGGCCCTGCCACCTCCCTTGGTAACCTGGATGAGGGACCATGAAATATGGGAGAATCCCAACACGAACCATTCGTAGAAGTTGGCTTTTCCCAAAAATATTTTCATCTTGGTCAGTGTGATCAAGGCTAGCCAATCACAGATGACTTGGACATTGGCTAGATAAACATGTACCCCATGCTCATAAATAATGTATCCCAAGTATTGGACCATGTTCATACCAAAAGAGAATTTTTACAAGTTGGCATAAACCTTGTGTTGTCGCAGAGTGCTCAAAACCTGTTGAATATGCCGCATGTACAACTCCCACGCTCCACTGAAGATGAGGATGTCATCAAAATACACTACCACAAAGGAGTTGGTGAAGGGTCTCAATACATCATCCATCAATCTCATAAAAAAATTTGGTGAATTTTTTAAGCCAAAGGGCATGACTAGCCATTTGTAGAGACCTTCTTTAGACTTGTTGTAAGGTAGCTAGAGAGGTAGTGGGGGGGCCCAGAGGGCCCATAGTGATAATAGTGGAGGTCATTCAATGTAAGGTGGACTAGGTCCACTATATTATTAAATAAGGCCC
>JZKD02S2184339.1:288153-313867 GCA_000966675.3 Picea glauca
GGAGAGGATCCCTTCCATAATAGGATCCATTGTATGGTGTTGCCCTACCTCAAGGGTTTGGTAATAATATTGTGTGGTTTCTTCTATCTTTCTTTGTGGATCTATTGTGTATTCAATATTTGTGTTTATTATATTGATAGATCTATTCAGGTTCTTAACACTTGTAGGTTGTCTTCCATACATCAATTGGTTTGATGGGAACCCAGTGGTAGCTAGACTTTAGGTCAATGTTGTTGAAGAACTGGGCCCCCTTGAGTTGGTCAAGAAGGTCATCAATCCTAGGAATTGGGTAGTGGTTTTTTACTATGATTTTGTTTAAGGCTCTATAATCAATGTAGAGTCTCCAAGTCTTTTCCTTCTTCTACATCAGTACAATCAGGCTTATGGAAGGGGAGGATTTGGGTCTGATGTGCCCCTTTTGAATAAGCTCTTGAATCTGACACCTGATTTCGTCATTCTCCGTCAGTGAGAACCGATAGACTGGTCCATTAGGTAGAGGTGCGTTGGTGGTCAGAACAATTGTATTCTTGACTTGGTAGTGTTTCGGTACCCCTATAGGTGAGGAGAAGATGTCTTTGTATTCTTCCATGATACCATTCACTTGTTGTTGCTACAAAGAGAGGCACTATGTAGAGGTCATGGATGTGGTGGTAACCTTCTATTTGTTGTGAGAATGGATCACAAAGAAGATGAACCTCCCGGTCTATGAAATGACCTTACAACATTTCTTAACAAAGATTAAAGAAATAACAGTCGGTGGTGTTACCTCTGGGATCCTGTACAATTTTCTACCCAAACTAATAATGACAATGTGGGGTCTAGACTCATACACAACATGACACTTCCACAAATATGGTTTCCCTAAAAGAACATCACAAACTTCAAGGGGATAAATATCACATAGTACCTCATCTTTGAAAGTCTTGATGTTGTAGGGCAGACAACATTGTTGGCTGGCATAGATATCTCTTGGCAAACCCAACTGATGGTGTAGGGTTACAGGTGCAGTGTCGTTGGCAGGTCCAGCTACTTGATGACCTCTGTTGAAATCATGTTCTTCTAACTACCCCTGTCGACAATGAAATGAATCAGATCCCCCCTGACCCACATCTACGAGTGAAATAGGTGTTCCCCTTCATCTGGTTCTTTTGGTTCACTTGGCCAGACTTTGGTGGTAGCGACAGTGGCACTAGGTTCAACATTAATAACCTACTTCCCTCCTTTAGGATTTGACTCGAAATATGAATTGGCCTCTGACTCGGAATATGAATCAGCCTCTGACTTGGAAACCTTTAGCTCGACCATGAGGGACGGTTTGGAGTGACATTCTTTGGTGTTTTTCCAAGGATTTGTATGGTACTCACACCATTTTCTTGTGTCCTTCTTCATCTTCTCATTGCCCTTATTTTGCTATGTCTTGGACTAGTTTTCCTGAGGGAGGCCATATTGACTTGGTCCCTTGCTATGTGGGTTGGGGTTTCCTTTTCCCTACTTTGGCTGTGAGGGTTTTTCAAATCCAAACTCTCATTGTTTCTTCTTAAATTTATTCTTGATCTTGATAGTGTATCTATAAGCCATGCCTAGTGAGGCAATGTCCAGGAACTCCATTTGTGTTTGAATGTATCTATGAAAACAACCACAGTATTTGATCATCATATAACGCTCAGAGTCTTTGATACCCAATTTGGTGCGTAGGGTATGGAAAATATTGATGAAGTTTGGTACTTTCTGGTCCTTTTCTTGACGTAGGGTGGTCCATTTGGTGTATTATTACTTGTAGCTTCCAACAAGGTAGTATTGTTCTTTAATGGCATCCTATAAGGAATCGCATGTAGGGGCCACCATGAATATTGTAGATTCCTCCATAGTCCTTTTCCTAAAATAAGTATCCCACTATTATTTAACATGGAGAATGGACTTGAGGAGTGAAAAAGTGATATTTTCCGTATCAGAAAAATTGTGGACTGAAAAATATCCTTCGAGAAGATTCAACCATTTATCTACAACATACACATCTATCATTCCTTCAAATAATGGTATATTAAAATTTACATATACATTGAAGGGGGTTGAATGGCCTCTTGATGAAGATTCTTCTCCCATGGGAAACCGTCGAAGGATCTGCACGAAGTTATCCATCATTTTGTTCCTTTTTTGGGTGAGGGATTCCTTGAGAAACATTTTAATAGGATCTCCTGATCCATCATATTTCTTCTCATCTCCCATAGGTTTTTTTCACGCTCGACGTGACCGATCTTGTAATGGCTCTATTGCTTCGAGTCCCAACTTCTTGTACCCAGACCTTGTCAGGGACATGCACGAAGAAAAATAAATGAAGAAAAAAGCACTCTGATACCACTGATCTAGATTTAGGATAGAAACGAACTGATTAATAGACTGAATATAATAAACATAGAGATATGAAGAATAACACAAATATCTAGTGAACAATATCTTCTATTAAATAATGAAATAGGCTGAAACTGTAAAACTATGGAACTGAAACTTGATCAAATGGTGGTAGTTGCCTCTAAGAAGAGATGGGGCTGCTACACGCATCCATCTAAGAAGAATGGAATACAATGAGGCTCCAGAGAAAATTTTTGTAATACTCATGAATGCCAAAACCATAGACATCCAAAAACCTAACCCTAGAAGGTGAAACGCCAAAAGTCATGTGGGCCCTGTGGGTAAGTGTGGTACCTTGTCTTTATCATGGCGTTGCTTGTACTTAGAATTGGATTTTTGAAAAATCTCCTAGACCTATTGGAAGATGTGTTGAATCTACTCAATTAATCTGGTGGCTTTGTCGATCGCAGACTGATCAGGGGAAGATTCTGTATGTGTGGTGGAAAGAGAAAATGCAACATCAATGGGTCCCAAGGGTTGGAATCCTAGACCCACCTGAAATGGGATATGGCTGGTGGAACTATGGAGAGCCATGTTGTAACTTTGTTGGACATATGGGAGACTCTCGTCCCATTTATGTGGATTCTTATAATTGTACATGTGCAGGATGTGCACAATCATCTGATTGACAACCTTTGTTTGGCCATTGGTTTGGGGGTGGAAAGTAGTGGATTTGGTGAGATTGGTGTCCAACAGAGACTAGAGACTCACCCAAAAGGTGTTGAGGAACCTATTGTCTCGGTCGCAGATGATGGCCTGTGGTATCCCAAAGTGGACCCACACTCGTTTGAAGAAGAGATTGGCAATAGTTGCCACTGTGACATTCTTCTTACAGGCTTTGAGGATGGACATATTTGAAAACCAATCAACGACCATGAACATGTAGTCATTTCCTTGCTTGGTGGACGACAAGCCAAACATGTAATTCATTTAGATGGATTCCCAAGGCTTATCGAGAATAGGAAGAGGGGTGTAAAATCCTTTCTTCTTGATGGCTGGTTTGGCAATGGCACAGGCAGTGCAAGTTCTGATATACTTGTTGATGTCTTGTCGAAGTTTTGGTAAGAATGTTTTTGAGTAACGGCCACAGTTTTCTCTATGCCAAAATGTCCTACCACCTGACTGTAGTGGGCTTCCCAAATCAACTTTGCATGCTCTCTTGTAGGAACACAGAGATGGACCGGGTGGCATAAGAGTTTGTCCTGAATGTGAAAATTAGTGATAGTTTCTCCTATATCCAAGAGCTGGTAGGTGGTGGAGAAGTCTAGATCTTGCTGATAAAGTTGAGGCCACTCAGATTCTTCATGTCCATAGGAATGGAGGACAGTGGTGAGTGCAGCCAAAAGAGGCCGACTGAGGCATTCAACAACATGAATGGAGATACATGTCTTGTACTTGATGTTGATATGGACCTGCTGCAAGTAGGTGGACCACTTCTGATGGAAATCATTTTTCAATTTCATGTGTGTCTATATGAACTGCAGAGGCTTGTGATCAGTGTGTATGATCATCTCTTTCCCCAAAATGTAATGTTTCCATTGACGGTAGGGTTGTACAATGGAATACATTTCCTTGTCATAGGTGGGGTGTTTTTAGACAATATTGGAGAGTGTCTCACTATGGTATACCATCGGATGCCCGTGTTGAGTGAGAACTGTGCCCACAACATAGTCAGATGCATCAGTCTCAATCTCGAATGGTTTTTGCAAATTGGGAAAGGAGAGTATTGGAGCTGAGAAAAAATGATGCTTCATATCATCGAATGCTCGTTGCTTCTCCTTCCCCCAAATGAACTTGGCCCTACCACCTCCCTTGGCCACCTGGATGAGGGCCCATGAAATATGGGAGAATCCCAACACGAACCATCCGTAGAAGTTGGCTAGTCCCAAAAATATCTGAAGCTCGGTCAGTGTGATCAGTGCTAGCCAGTCACGGATGACTTGGATCTTGGCTGGATCAACATGTACCCCATGCTCATCAACAATGTATCCCAAGTATTGGACCTTGTTCATGCCAAAAGAGATTTTTTCCAAGTTCGCATAGATCTTGTGTTGTCGCAGAGTGCTCAAAACTTGTTCAATATGCCACATGTGCTCCTCCCATGTTCTGTTGAAGATGAGGATGTCATCAAAATATACTACCACAAAGGAGTTGTTGAAGGGTCTTAATACATCATCCATCAATCTCATGAAATTGGTTGGTGAATTTTTTAAGCCAAAGGGCATGATTAGCCATTCATAGAGACCTTCTTTAGACTTGAAGGTTGTATTCCATACATCAGTTGGTTCGATGGGAACCTAGTGGTAGCCAGACTTTAGGTTAATCTTGCTGAAGAAATTGCCCCCCTTGAGTTGGTCAAGAAGGTCATCAATCCTGGGAATGGGGTAGCAGTTTCTGACTGTGATTTTATTTAAGGCTCTGTAATCAATGTAGAGTCTCCAAGTCTCGTCCTTCTTCTGCACCAGTACAATCAGGCTTCCGCAAGGGGAGGAGTTGGGTCTTATGTGCCCCTTTTGAATAATCTCTCAAATTTGACACCTGATTTCATCATCCTCCCTCAGTGAGCACCGATAGACTGGTCCATTAGGTAGAGGTGTGTTGGGGGTTAGATCAATTGTATTCTTGACTTGGAAGTGTATTGGTACCCCTATATGTGAGGAGACGATGTCTTTGTATTCTTCCATGATACCGTCCACTTGTTGTTGCTACAAAGAGAGGCATTGTGTAGAGGCCATGGATGTGGCAGCAACCTTCTTCTTATTGTGAGAATGGATCACAAATAAGATGAACTTCCCGGTCTTTGAAATGACCTTACTACAATGCTTAACAAAGAATTAAGAAATAGCAATAGGTGGTGCTACCTCTGGGATCCTGTACAACTTTCTACCCAAAGTAATAATAACACTGTAGGGTATAGACTCATACACAACATGACACTTCCACAAATATGGTTTCCCTAAAAGAACATCACAAACTTCAAGGGGAGAAATATCACACAGTACCTCATATTTGAAAGGATTGATGTTGTAGGGAAGACAACATTGTTGGCTGACATGGATATCTCTTCCTTGGCAAAGCCAACCGGTGGTGTAGGGTTGTGGGTGCATAGTCATTGGTAGGTCCAGCCGCTTGACAAACTCTGCTGAAATTAGGTTCTTCTGACTATCGCTGTCAAAAATGAAATGAATCAGAGCCCCCTTGACCGACATCTATGAGTGAAAGAGGTTTTCCCCTTCCTCTGGTTATTTTGGTTCGCTTGGCCATAATTTGGTGGTAACGATAGTGGCACTAGGTTCAACATCGATAACTTTCTTCCCTCCTTCAAAATTTGACTCGGAATATGAATCAACCTCTGACTTAGAAGCCTTCAACTCAGCCATGAGGGACTTCTTGGAGCAACATTCTTTGGTGTTGTGCTAAGTATTTTTATGGTACTCACACCATTTTCCCATGTCCTTATTCATCTTCTCATTGCCCTTATTTTGTTGCGGCTTGGACTAGTTGTCCTAAGGGCGGACATCTTGACTTCGTCCCTTTTTTTGTGGGTTGGGGTTTCCTTTTCCCTGCTTCGGCTGTGAGGGGTTCACAGATCCAAACTCTCTTTGTTTCTTCTTAACTTTATGCTTGATATTGATAGTGTATCTATAAGCCATGCCCAGTGAGGCGATGTCCAGGAACTCCATTTGTGTTAGAATGTATCTATACAAAAAATCGTGGTATTTGAGCATCATATGACACTCAGAGTATTTGATACCCAATTTGGTGCATTGGGTATGGAAAATATTGGTGAATTCTGGTACTGTCTGGTCCCTTTATTGACGTAGGGTGGTCCATCTGGTGTATTGTTCCTCATAACTTCCAACAGGGTAGTACTATTCTTTAATGATGTCTCAGAAGGAATCAAATGTAGGATCCACCAGGAATATTGCATATTCCTCCATATCCCTTTGCTCAGAATAAGTATCCCACCATTCTTTGACATGGAGAAAGACCTTGAGGAGTGAAAACGTGTTTTTTTCCCTATCATAAAAATTGTCGACCAAAAAATATCCTTCTAGCAGATTCAACCATTTATCTACATCATCCATATCTATCAGTCCTTAAAATAATTGAATATAAAAATTTACCTATACCTTGAAGGGGTTTTCATGGCCTCTTGATGAATATGCTTCTCTCGTAGGCAACCATCGAAAGATCTGCGCAAAGTTATCCATCATTTCGTTCCTTTGTTGCATGAGGGCTTCCTCGAGCAAAATTTTAATAGGATCTCATGCTCCATCATATTTCTTCTCATCTCCTATGGGTTTTGTTTGGGCTCAATGTGGCCTATATTGAAATGGATCGATTGGTTCGAGTCCCAACTTCTTGTACCTATGCCTTGTCAGGGACATGCACAAAGAAAAATAAATGAAGAGCAGAATGAACTGATACCATTGATCTGGATTTAGGAGAGAAATGAACTTATTAATAAAATGAATACAATAAAAACAGAGATATTAATAATAACACAAATATCCAATGAACAATATCTTCTATTAAATAATGAAATAGGCTGAAATTGTAAAACTACATAACTAAAACTTGTCTGAATGGTGGTAGTTGTCTCCGAGAATAGATGTGGTTGCTACGTGCATCCTTCTGAAAAGAATGGAATACATTGAGGCTCCAGAGCAATTTTTTATAATACTCATGAATTCCAAAACCATAGACATCCAAAAACCTAACCCTATAAGGTGAAACACCAAAAGTCATGTGGGCCCTATGGGTAAGATGGTGTAATTTGGTACCTTGACTTCCTAAGGCCGTAACTTTTGCATACGACCTCCTTTTTAGGCACGTGATAGCCCGTTGGAAAGGTATTTTAGAGAAATATGCATTCCACCATCAAAATCTAACTCCATCTATATTTTTACTATGGAGAGACAAAAAAACAATGTTTAGGGCCCCAAAATGGCCCTGAAAGTACATCAAGATGTGCTAACAGGAAAACATACAAAATAAGCTAGTTGGATTAGGAAAGAGGCCACATGTATCCACCTGGAGGATGTGTAGGGATTCATACAACCCCAAAAGTGTATAACCCACAATAACAAAGCAGTACAGAAGAATGTGATGAAAACAAATGGAAAACAAATGGACATGAGGAGCTAGTTGGAATAGGTGGGTGGCCACCAATATCCATCTGGATTAGTTCTGCTTCCCCTTTTGTATTCATAGATCTTGAAACCTTCTCTATATTTGTTTGGTTGTATCCTAGTCTAAAACTGTCATGATAAGGCCTTTGAGCACTCAGGATTTCATCCAGTATTTTGGTGATGTTTTATTGCATATCTCTTTTCTGAATTTCCTTCCTTAGAGAACCGATTTATGTTTCGAAGCTTTCCTTCTCTTTTTCCTTTACTTCTACCTGGATTCTGAGTATTTCTTCAATCCTTTTGGCTTCTTCAACCTTGACTTTTAGTTTCAAAATAATCGATTGATCTTCTTCAAAGTTATGACTTTGAGAAATTTATTTCAACTTGTGTAATTCTTGCTTGAGTGATTTACTTTTCTTCCTCTCTTTCTTTAATTTGCTTAAAGAATCAATTAGTTATGCTTCAAGATCTACCTCACCTTCTTATTCATAATCCTCTTCATCATTTTCAAAAGACATAAAGATTAGATTTTCTACGTCATTGTCACTATCATCATCCTCATTTGATGATGAACTATTCTCCTTTGAGTAGTTACTTTTCTTGAAAAAATTCTTTTTTTTATTCTCTTTTGATGAACTATCATCCCTTTTGATATTTCATTTCTTTCTTAGTAAATTGTTTTTAATCATTCTCTTTGTTCTTATAATATGGAGATTTATTAGAAAAATGACCAATTTTACCAAAATTGAAACATTTAAAAGGAAGCTTACCTTTGTACTTGTCATTTCCTTGTTTTAACTTCCTTAAAAAGTTGGCCATCTCTTCATATTCATCAAAATCATCGCTGCAACTATAGTTTGAGTTCACATTTTTCTTTGGCCCATGTTTGTTCTTCCTTGTCTTCCTGGATGCCTTGAAATTTATTTCCTTCCTGGGTGGATTATATTGTTATGTTCTCATCTCATAAGCTATGAATATTCCTTGTAGTTTGTCCATGCTTATCGTACCAAGATCTTCTCTTTATTCTAGGGATGAAATATTAGGATCAAATCTCATTGGAAGAGACCTTAATATCTTCTGGACAATAAGTGGTTATTTAATTTCTTATCCCAATCCTTTAATCGAATTTATTAATTCATCAACTCGTAGAAAGTAAGTTGTGATATCTTCGTCTTACTTCATCCCAAAATGATCAAACTTAGCTCTATAGGTTTGAAGCTTGGCTCCTTTTACTTTAGCATCTCCTTCATAGATGTTTTGAATTTTTTCCCAAATATCCTTTTCATAATCATAGTGCATGGATTTCATATAGATTGGGTGCTTTAGACCATTCAAAATTTCATTTGGGGCACTTGAATTGTTTTCACTGAATTTATTTCCATATCTATTTGTTGGGGGGGTGGAAGGTGTTGTGTATCCATCTATTGTTGCTTTCCAAACATCAAATCCTTGTGCTTGTAGATATGTTTTCATTATTTTTCTCCAAAATGAATAGTTCTTTACATCAAACTGAGGTACTCCAATCTTATTGTACTCCATGATCATCCTTACAATGCTTAGACTATTTTCTTGAAGGACCTGCTCTGATACCAATTGTTGGAATACTAAGAGGGGGGTGAATCAATATTATGCAATGTTTTACCAATTTTAATCAGAACATGTAATCGTTAACTTTATCAGTAGTATATCATCAATATATCATGAGAAGTATCAATCAACAGAGCATAAAAATAATCACAAATACACAGTACGCCAAAATTTACATGGAAACCCAAATGGGACAAAGCCATGGAATTATTTCTTATATATCAAAGATTACATTCATATGAAGCACCAACTTCCAAATTATCTAGCACCAATTGGAAGGAGGAACCAACCACATAATTTAAAGGCACCAACCTGAAGGAAGAACCAACTCCCTGAGTTCTATGGCACCAAATGGAAGGAGGTTACGACCCCCTGATCTATAGGCACCAGCTTGAAGGAATCACCAACTCCATGAATTCTCCTACACCAACCAAAAGGAGGCTATGACCCCCCTTCATTCCCCCATCTTTCCACCCTGAAATATAAGTGTCGACTCATTGTCACAACCATTGATCAACCTGTAAATACCATTTTCGTTGATACATCAACTAACCTATCACTGTATGCATAAACCAACCTGTCACTTTCACTGTCACATCAACCTGCGACTACCACTGTCACATCCACTGTCATTGTCACTATCACTTCCATTGTCTGTGATCAACCAACCATAACCAGATCTACTCACATGGATACCATTACCATACCATGTACATCAACTTGTACCACACCGTGCATCAACCATGAATCAACCATGTACCTGTACCCTACCATATGCCAAGTATCCAAGATGTGCCAATGTCTCAACAATGTGCCTCAAGTATGCACCATAACCATCAAGATTATATACCAAGTATATACCTCAAATATATGTGAATATCACAAATATGTGCCTCTAAAAAATAACCATAACATCCATGAACTAAGTACCAAATATATGTCTCAAGCATGTATCAATAACAACAAAACATGGACCTCAACCACATGCAACTATATACCAAAAAGGGCCTCCAAGACATGATTTAAGAATGTTCCATACCATCCATGATACAAGCCTCAACAAAGCACATAAATGACATACCTTTACTCATGAAGAAACAACTGATGCATAGCCCTCATATCCTGTAGCAACTCTATTGTACCATCAACCCTTGTTGCAACATGATACAAGCCTCCTTTCTGAAATTTATCTTAGCCTCACGAGACTAAGACCTGTTGTCTAGCAGGGTCTAATGTGACGATCCCTAGACAACCTATAGGGGTGCCTCACAAGACACTAGTATTCTAAACCACAAGGGTCAACCAAACTAGGGTTTTCTCAGAAACACCTACTCCCCTCTACAAACTCAAAACTCTCTCACTTCTCACTCTTTCGCTACCTCAAATTTTACCATGGAAAACTTTTTAATAGATCACTTACTCACATAGAAGATATTCGAGTAAAATTTTGTGTGAATTTACTTATGAGAGACTTTTTGAGGTGTCTATATAGGTTTTCTAAGTAACCTACTTCCTTAAATTTAAGGCTTCTTGAACTTTTTTGTTACAACCACTTTACCCTTTCATTAATGACTTGTGACTGTTTAGGGGCTTCTTAAGACATCTTTGGGGCTTCCAACTTCATGACCTCATAACTCCTCAACCATGAGGAAATACGTGAAGTTCCACCTATGATTGGAAAGGTCATGACGAAGAATAATCATCTATGATGGATTTGTCTACACTCGGATTATTCTTCAACCTCATTTTCCTTAGTTAACTTCGAGCTTCATAACCCCACCTCTAGGTTTCTTGTAGACTTATTTAAAGAGTCTTCCCATGAGGGCCATTATTAATGCTATTCTATAAGGGAACCACTTTGGATACTTCTTCAATTATACCCAATACTTCTAGAGGCTTCTAAACTTCCTCTAACATTGACATTAATGACAATCAATTTTCCAACAAGTTGTCCCCAAGCGAACTATCTCTACACCCGACCTCCTTCACCTTGATTATATATGAGAGAGTGAGAGGATAATAATTACCATGATGCATGTGGGATAAATTTTTCTAAGTTTACAAAATTACATAGGAATGTAAAACACTAGTACTTGTCAAGAGATCACCCATCCTAGTACTACTCTAGCCCAAACACGCTTAACTACGAAGTTCTAATGGGGATCCATTGCATTAACAATATAGACATGTAAATAATACCACTAGTAAATAATTACATGATGGATGTAATTAACAAATGGATATGGCATTACATTACATTCCCCATCAAAAGGGTGAATATCATTGTTTATCAAAACCACCGGATTGAAAACATAGATTCAATGGAAAAGGTGGATGGCCATAGAGATCCACTTAGATCACCATGAACCCTAAAATAATATTTTAGGCCCAAATGCATTGGTGTTCTTCCTTATATCATTAGGATATTTGAGAACCATCCTTAGTAGTGTCCTTAATAACTACATATGACCCTAATCATAGAGGAAATTGTGTGGCCTTAGACCCTAATTTCCATTCTTAAACCATGACTAGGGCCCTAGTAACCATCAATGGTATTACATAAAAAATTACACCATACCCCACTTATAAGCCAAATATTCCCTATATGGGATATGTGTAATGTGTATGGGCCATTTCCATGGCCCATCAATCCCACATCTAAATACTATACCCTAATACTTTGAATTTTAACCCTAGACCATGAATGAGGTCACGAAAACCACAAATGGTATTCCAAACCTTGAAATGGGCACCATATCTCACTAGTGTGCCAATAATTCTCTAGGTAGGGAATATTTGGTAACTTGAGGTCCCACATGGGATAAAATCCCTAGAGATATATGTTTTATCTTATTACCCTATATTTTGGTCCTAGATCACAACCTTAGCTACAAAAACCATCCTTAGTTTGTCAAATATTAAAATTGCAATCATATCCTACTCGTGTGTCATCCATATTCCCGCTAAGGATGGTTATTGAGCGATTGGCCATAGTCTAAGGAGTGTTGGGACAGGATTTTGGAACCATTTTTGGGAGCTATGTAGCATGTATAGAATAAGGAAAGATAGTTGGCGCACTTTCTGGACCAGCGTGCACAAAGGAAGGAAGACCGTTGAATTTGTTAGGCATTTTGGGTCCATTGACAAGGGATAAGACCTATTGTAATTGTATAAATATGTAATTGCTTTGGGATATATTAGTAGATAATTTAGTGATAGGATGTGAGAAAGTAAGAAGAGATAAGTGTTCATTGTATGTGAGAATGTACGAGTGAAGGGAGACAAAGAGAAATGGAGGGGTAGGAGAACTACTAGGGCATAATGTATGAGTGTAGTGCACATATTTTATAATGAATATCATGAATAATATAATAAGAAGTCGGTCATTGTGGACGTATCCCATCTTGGGTGAACCACGTTATATGGTGTCTCTGTGTCATGATGTTTTTTTTTCTGTTTATTGCATGCATATGATGTATGTTTGTTATTCTGAATATGTTACATGTGATTATGTTTTTGCACACATGATAGAAGGTATATGTAATTATTGATAAGTATAATGGTTATGAGAACTGCCTCACATCCCTTCATGACTATAGAAACTTGGTTCTTGCATTCCCTATAGATACCTCATGTGAGAATTCACTTCATTGTGGGTAGTGCCAAAAGGGACAATATATTAGGGTTTTGTTGGTGCATTCATGTTGAACCCTGGGTTTTCCCAGTATGCACCAACAAAGGGTTCTGTTTCTAGGACTGGAATATGCAACTTAGGGGAGTGTGGAGGCCAACTATAGAAGAGATTGGATAGTGTTTCAAGGCAAAGGAGCACAATTTTTCCATAGATCAGAATAAGAATCTGCAGATCAATTCAGAGAAGTGGCTACAAAGGTATGTATTTACAATCTTACATGATATTTTATTTATTGATTTCTCGATAGTCTTGCTTGAGTGGTTACAGAGGTTAGATGAAAATAATGGAACATTCCTCACTATTATTCTGAGGAGTTGGAACCCTGAGTTGATCCACCAAGTTAATACCATAAGTAACCATATATCACGCGCAATTGATTTCTGGCTAGATAGTGTATTGGGTGGTTATATTATTGAGTTTTCTATATATCGTACCCAGTCATATAGTGCTGCTAAAAGGGAGTTATTTAAGGGACTACATGGAATATATTTGAAATCACTATCTACTTGGATCAAAATGTTGTTGTGTGATATGAGGATTATGAAGATGGAATCAGATCACCTTATTATCTAGGTTCCTTCGCGCACATAGGGGGATTTAAGGCTGACGAGGGGATGGTATGAGAATATGGATAAGAGGTATGCAAGAAGGAATAAATTGTCAATGTTTCATCGAAACTTGCACAGGATATATAGGTAAATAAAGTACAAACAAATCTCATCAAGAAAGGAAGAGAGATTCAATGTGGAAGAATGAGAAAACATATTCACACTACTCTAATGAACTTATGATTAATACATAGATGATGATAAATATGATACAATTAATGAGTGGAATAAACTCATATATAGAGAAGAACATTCCATAATAGTAGAATGCATGCATACATAATAGCATAATAGTGATGATCTAAAATAGAACTAGTCAGTTAACTCCAACTGAACTAGTGTGTCGAAAATAGAAATTTCTCCAACACCCTCCTTGAACATCACTATGGAGTAAAAAATGAGTCTCGGCTACTAGGAAATATTAGGTACTCATGTACACTACAACTAATGAACACTAAATAAAAATGAGGAAAGAGGGAAAACCAAGTGGGAGAAAACCCCCCCCTCAAAAGAAAATGCATCAAAAGAAGAGAATGTAGTTGCTAGGAAACTGTGTACTTCACTCCAATTAGACGATCCCACAAAGAATGAAACTTTTCCTCACTGAAATTATTTGTGAATATGTAGAAATATTTATTGATCTGATGGATTCCTTTGGCAACCTATTTAGCCTTGTACCTCTTGATCCTGTGGACCCATCTGCACCTGAAAATATTCCTTTTTGGTGGAAGTAGAACCGGATCAAAATTTTTATTCTCTAGGAGTGAGTCATACTCCTTCTACATGGTTTCTTTCCGTAATGTATTTCCCACAACCTCACTATAGGTCTGTGGATAGAAATATTGAACCATATAGAAATGCATGGGCATCATTGGTTCATAGGCTGAAGGTGCATGAGAAGGATCCTCGTGATGAGATTGAGTCCTCTTCAAATTCAATGGATTCCCTGCAAGAACACCTGATGACTAAAGTGTGAATTGTGCCCTCTTGGGAATCTGCTAAAGCTTCGACATTGGCTTCTTATCTGGTTATACTACCTTCTTATTTCCATGTACATAATCTGCGTGTATGGAATCATCTCTGATGTCTATAAATGATGGAAGCACAAGAATGCATGTTGCATAGAAGGTGCATGCAAAGTAGTCTCCTTATGTGTAAGTAGAAAAGAGGAGTCATTGTCAAAAAACTTAGTGAATTTATACAACCTTGAATTGTAATCGACCTCACCAATTGCAATGATGGAATTGTCATGCATGTCAATTACTGAAACTGAATTTGATGTAAATTCAACCCTTTTACCTTTATGAGTGATCTGATAAGCTGAGAGCATATTCATAGAAATCTTTGGAACATGTAAAACATTCTCAAAACTACCATTATGAATTTCCACTCTCACCTCTCCTACTACTGCTACTAGACTATCATCCCCCATGAGAATAGGGGGTCTTGAGCATGGACTCAAAGAACAGAAAAATTCCTCTTCCGCTACCATATGATGGGATGCACCAGAATCTATAATCCATGAATCAGATGACGAATTAATTGTAACAAGAGCATGTTGATTACCTTTCTTAGGAGAAGGATCTTCTTCCTTTGCTTATTTAATCCCTACGGAATGAATTTTCCAAGGATTTTCTTCTAAACTGTTTGTGCCATAATATCAATATGTTTCTTCATGCATATGGATTCTTCATTATTTGATTTATTGCAGTAAGTGAACTACTTTACCTTCTTCTTCTTCTTCTTGGAATCTGAAGAGTCTTTGGAACTTGAATAATTGTTGAATGGTTTGGAATATCCCTCCTTCTCATTCTATTTATCCCAAGAAGTTCTACCTCTAGATTCTCAAGTTTCCCAATGGTAAAGATGAAATATTGATTAGCTAGACGCAATTATATAGGATAATAAACTAGCCTCAATTTTCCCATAATTTTTTAGGACATCTTAGGAAAAATATTAACATCAAAACCTAAATCAAGAATCACATATTAATGTCATAGCCATCAAATTGTGCATCCAATCTAAATTCTCTCCCATTTCTAGTATTTATCTTATTGACACTATGTGACTACCTTTTGATTAGGTTGGTAACAATAGGAGAAGACTTCCTTCCTCACCTCCAACTATCTATTTCACAGAAGTCTACAACTTCCTTTTTAGATGTTCATCTTCTAGAGTCTGAGAAAATAATCAAAACCATTCCCATAGTTTCAACTAAGCTACCACCATATCCAGATAGTGGGGGACCTTTCGTAACCTTCTTATATTACTATAAAATCTATGATATTAGTTGTAGGTTTCTATGCAAATTTCAGAGTGTCTAGTGCATGTGGATTTTTGAAAACTTCAATAGCTTCCTACAAGAAGGATTTCTACTACAATACATCAAACTTTGGTGCTCCTAGGACAATTTTTTGAATATTTGATAGTACTGTATTATTAGTATCTTCCCCTATCCAAATGCATCCTCTAGTCACTACATTAATCATGGGTCTTGTTCCTTCACCTAATGACTTGGGTTCAAAATTTACTAAGTTCATAATCTCCTGCCTCACTCGGTATTCCCACTTCTTAATAAAAGTAAGGAAATGCTCAATGGCATGTCCTATAAAGTGGAAATGGTTACACCTTGGCTATCAAGGAAGTGGTAAATCTTGAGAGATGTGGCCCACCTTGTCACCATTATAGAACCTTATTGGCCTAGGCCTACCACTTATTGTCCTCTTCAATATCTTCTTTGTTAGCCTCTACCTTCCCACTGTATGGTTAGGAGTTTTCTTCCACCCAAAATGAGATATTCTCAATTCTCTCTGCCAAAGCTTGTAATCCTAGCAATTTTCTATAATGTGTGTGTTGGTTCCATATAACTTGTAGTGAATATTTACAGGGACCAAGTACTTCTATAGAATAATACAATGTTGTAGAGGGTGTCCATACCCTTTTCAAATATCAGAATACTCTCATGTTTTCACATTTTGATAAAGACCCATGTGTAACTCCACCTAAAGGTTTTCTTGAGAATGGACCAACTGAAGGGATTTGTGCAACTCCTCCCTTGAGTAGAGGGAATTTATTTTCATGATGCAAATCCTCCTTACAAATGGTACACCCCACATTTTCTCATCATGTATTAGCTTTCAATGAGTTATTAAATCTATTATGTAAGGTGTTAGCACCATAAGTCACTCCTGGATTGCAGCAGGAGTAAGCCCGATACCCATCAGTTTATATGTCACAGGTTGTTTATAAAGGGTGACCGAATGGGATTAAACTCAGAACAATATTGTTTTAACTCAAAAAACTGGGTTGGAAATACAAAGCTAGGTGAGGTCTTGATCTAACTTAGGCCAGTAAGTTTGTATAGTGGTGAGTAGGTGGAGGAAAAACAAGAGAGGAATGAAAGTATTCTATGGACATCCGGTCTTCCAGCAGCCTTTGGAGGAAAATTCTCAGATATGAGATCCTCTCAGATCTGAAAACTTCAAGAAAATTAAAATGATGCAATAACTGATATAATCAAACCTACATTATACAGTCATTACAACACCCGAATGGATCATCCATGCCCAGGCTTTAAGAATCATAAGAAACGAGTAAGGAAGGGGCTGGCTTCCATTAAACAAGAAGTCTCAAATATCATTATATAACCAGAGAACCAGAAACCTCACTAAAAGTTTACAATTGGGAGCTTAGATCTACCATCGATACTAACAAAATGGAAAAAAATGCCTACATATACTTAGAAATGGCTCCGTTGCCTGAAATGCGATCATGTCATGCATTCAAGGCTTTACATTGACGAGCTTCTCTGGAAGGCTGCACATGCAGACTTTGGTCATATTTCCCATGCATTCTTCTTGTCAGACGTGATCTATGTCAGTCCGAACTGACAGCCTACACCTGCACTTTGTCCCTCTCTGGCCTTCTATTTAAGGTAGGAGACAACGTCTCACCCACCTTCCTTATTTGCATTAAATTCTACCTTGGGATCGAAGAGGCCCAAGTCAACTCTCCTCTTGGACAATGTGGTGACCTTCCCTTGGTTGTTGCTGCTTCGTTGGATCACTACGAGGGGACCCAATCGATAGATGTGGAAGAGACTTTTGGTGGGGACGATGATGCCAATGTCATGAAGGTGAGACTAGGAGCACCCATGTCATCAGGTGAGACAGGTGGAGGGTGACATGGAAAGTGTGGGCCACGAAAGGTGTGTGCACTACCCTAAGACAAGTCATAGGTGGAGTGGCATGGGGCGATGATGTGGGGACAGATGTGAGGCTGCGGCATCAGACGAGATGGGACCATCTTCCAGGGAGGACGTGAGCAGCAGGGCACTTGGCGAGAGATGATAGGCAGGAGTGACAAGGGGCTATGGCCTACCAGTGAGTGGAGGAAAAGTGTATTGAAATGAGATGAGGAGTGGGAGTGGAGGATGTGATGGGCGGAGGTGAGAGACGGAGTGGGAGACATATGTCAGTAGAAGCCAGAGCGATAAGCAAAGGAGGTAAGTGGTATATCAGAGGGGGGGGGTGTAGGTTGTAAGATGTTTTAGGTGGGGGGGGTCTGACCTCACGAGGAGGCACCACGATAGTGAGGGGCCCATGATCTAAAATATCCATATCGGACCCCCCCCGCCCCCCATTAAAGGTAGAATGGTGGGGGGGGTCAGGAATTGAACCTGCACCATAGATATGAGTGCGAAGATCTCAGTCACTCATATCCATGCACGTCTTAAAATAAAGCACCCGATCACAAAAAATAGGATAAGTGGGTTTTTAGCCCACTTCTTTTCATTCTTTTTCCATTGTGTCCATTATGAAGGAAGAAAACCCCCTTTACCAACATATGTGATAACATTAGGCTCCATGGGGGATGGCTTGTTCCCTGTGAGATGCCAAGAATTCTTCTGCAGTTTCAGTGCCTTGTTATTGGACTATAGAATCATTTATTAAAACCAAAAAGACAAACAGGAAAACAATATTTACAAATACAGGGCAACCACTTATGGCTCAAATAAAACATTTCTTCAGGAAATTCCCATTCACAAGGCCATTAAAAAATTATTCTCCCTTCAATTCCTACAACCTATAAGTATTATTTGAAAATACTTCAAATATTGTGAAAGGCCCAATCCACAGGGCTTAAAATTTGTTGTGCTTTCCTCTGTCCTGCCTCGGTGCATCCCATTTAAGCACTATATCTCCTAGATGGAAATCTTCTTGTCTTTCCCTTATGTCAAAGTCTTTCTTGATCATTTGTTGATGGTTATGAGCTCTTTCCATCACCTACTCTCTGGTCTTATGTACTTACACCAGTTGATGAATCCTTCTGATCATATCATCAGGCTCTCCTTGATAATCCTAAAAGAATTTTGCTACAGGTAGAGTCAGCTGAGAGGGAAAAACAACTTATGTCCCATAAAGTTGGAAAGGGGAGATACCTATGGATATTTTTGTTGTCACTCGATCAATCCACAGTGCGAATTTTAGCTTTGAATCCCATGCCCTCTTTTTTTCTTCTAACAACCTTTTAATAAGCTTGATCAGACTTTTATTAGAGGACTCTGCCAGTCCATTTCCTTGAGTATAATAAGGAGTGGAGTGAATTAATGAAATCCCAAACTTCTCACAAAACTTGATCAAAGGCTCAGACTTGAAATATGCAGCATTATCTGTGATAATTCTGCTAGGACAGCCAAACCTTGCTATGATATCCTCCAAGAAAATGATGATTACTTTGTGTAAATCACTCCTAGTGGGGATGGATTCTATCCATTTGGTGAAATAATATATTGTAGTTAAGATCCATCTGTGTTGACAAATTGAAGCAGGATGAATCTCCCCAATGAAGTCTAATCCCCATTGTTGAAAGGGTGTTGAATCTACCACATGCTTTAGTGGCAAGGATTTGAGTTGTTTCTTTCCTAAAAAAATTTAACTTTTGATGTAGGCTTTGATCTCTCTACATACATCAGTGAATAAAGTGGGCCAGAAGTACCCATCCCTAATAATTTTGTAGGCTATGGTCTTCCAGAAATGATGTCCCCCACATAGGCTACTATGAAAATCAAACATAATCCTTTGGGCCTCCTATGGGTTTAGACATCTCAGAAGCACTCCTAGGGGGTCCTTCCAATATAAGACCTGGTCAATAAGGTAGTATATGAATGCTTTGAGATGTAAATATATTTCCTTTCTCTTTCTCATACCATTAGGAGGCCTCAACTTCTACAAAAAAAACATAATATCTTCATACCAGGTGCATTCTGCCAATGGAGGTGTACCCTGAGGATCACCATCAGACCAGTCAACCTACTGATTTTCTGAACAAATGTTGATGAAGTTAACCCCTAGAGCCTTACAATTGGATTCAAACAACATCTTGGCTAAACCCTGACCTTTAACTAGCTTGGTGGGCTTTATTTCTAGATCAAACTCAAGGATTTTGGAAATCCATTTTCTCCTCCTCCCATCCATGCCCGACTGAATAAGAATGTCCTTCACAGAAGTTGAAGGAACATATGCAATGACCTTTGAGTGCAAGACATAGACTCTAAAATCTTTGAGCGCTTTTACCAATGCATAGGCATGTTTTTCCATGATGTCATATCTGATCTCTGCATCCCTCAATGCCTTGCTGAAAAAGGAGATAGCCTGCTCCAATCCCTCAACATTCTTCTATAGTAAAACAACTACCACTGTATCAAATGAAGAAAACGAGAAAATTAGAAAATATTCAGAGTAATCAAGACTGATAAGCACAGGTGCTTCAGTCAATGCTTTCTTGATCTATTCAAAATAATAAATGTAATCAGTAGCCCATTTTACTTCATTTCCCTTCCTGAGCATGGTTGTTATGAGTTTCACCATTTCAACAAAATTGGAAACAAACCTCCTCAAAAAGTTAATCTTTCCCAGAAAAGAATGGACTTCTTTCCTGGACCTTGGGAATGATAAGGTTTGGATCGTCTCCACCCTACTGGGGTCGATTCTGATTCCCTTAGTTGATACTATGTGCCCTAGTAATTTCCCTTCCTTCATGGCAAACAATGATTTCTTGGGATTTAAGGAGTGACCAAACCTTCTGCATTTTGAGAAGACCTTTCTCAAATGATAGCAGTGCTCTTTATTGGATCTAGAAAAGTTTGTTATGTCATCTAGATAGATGACCACAAATTTATCTTTTTCTTCAATAAAGGCTATGTCCATGGCTCGTTGGAAAGTCGCTCCTGCGTTTATTAACCCAAAGGTCATTTTGGCATACATGAATGTGCCCCAAGGAGTGGTGAAGGCTATTTTTTCTCTGTCCTCGGGTAGGACTGATATCTGATTGTATCCCAAAAATCCATCAATCATGGATATCCTTGATGCATTAGATACCCTTTGTAATATATGTTCCATATTTTGCAAGGGTAATTTTTCTTCATTGAGCTCCTATTCAGATTTATGAAGTCAACATAGAGCCTAATATCTCCACTTTTCTTCCTCACCGGGACCAGGTTGGCTACCCATTCTAAATATCTCAAGAGGAAAATCATTTTGGAATCCAACAACTTCCTTACCTCCTTCTCCATGATAGGCATTAACATAGGATTTAATTGTCTCAAATTCTGCCTAAATGGTTTGGATTCTTCCTTCAATGGGATCTTGTGCTCTACAATGCTGATGTCATATGTTTTGAGGTATTCATAGGTCCAAGAAAATACATCATAAAATCCATTTAATAGCTTAGTATACTCATCCCTTTTCTCCTTTAACAATCTATTAGACAACTTGAAAAACTTTGGCTTCTCCTCAGTGCCAATATTGCACTCAATTGTATCAGCATTATCATTTGAGATTTTTCCCTTTACTACCACATCATTTCTATCAAAAGTCCTTTCCAAAGAAACTAGTCCTTTGGGGATGTGATTTATAGGCAGTTGAACAGTATGATGATCAACAATATTGTTCAGAAAATCATCATCATAGGGATCGGTTTCAGAAGCAGGGTCTTGATCAATGTGCAGTGCAGAGAATTCCTCAATAGTATACAAGAATATTTTGATTTCAAGATCATCCTCAAAAACCTTCCAATGTTTGACATTGTTAGGTATCAAGGTCTTGTATTTCACTTATGTATCATACCTGATCTTGGGTGGTAGAGGGACTCTGAAATTGCTTGTTGAGACAGCTAAAGAATCAGCCACTGTATTTTCTAATCTTGGATTAAATGATATATTGAACACCAGGAAAAAACTGTCAATGAGGTCCCAGACTTCATTTCTATAGATCCTAAGTTGAGGGTGCTTGGCCTAATAAATATTTCTGATCTGTTGAATAATCAATTTAGCATCACCAAACACATATATTTCTTTAATCCCCATGTCCTTTTCATCCCTTAAGCCCAAAACAAGAGCCCCGTACTCTGTCGCATTATTGGTAGCTTCAAACTCTGACTTGTATGACAGAGATATAGTTTCCTGAATAGGAGAAACAAAAACTATCCCAGTGCCAACATCATATTTAGAAGAATATCCATCAAAGAACATTTTCCATACAGAAGTAAGTGGGGAAGAATCTTTGTGGGGGTTAATTGGCTACTTTCTAAGTTGAAGAGGAGCCTCAGGGGTGTTGGTGAGATGCAACAAGATGGATCCCAAATCAGTATCAAGAGCAAAGATGGGATGATTTGTGGGGTTTTCTTTATCACTAATAATGTAGGCCATATGAGATTCTCTGTACATTCTTTTGTGCTCCCCTCCAAAGACTAGAATGATAGCATATGTGAGGTCCATCTACAGTGTTCCCCCAAGCCTTTTTATTCAAGATCTTGACAGTAGCATGCCAAACTTGGAAGGAACATTAGCCACCACAATATCCATGACCACACTTTTCATGGGCAACTAAAACAAGGTTACCACAAAATATTTGATGACCCCAAGACATTGCACCCTCCTTGAATCGAAAGAGTACAAATCGTGATAATATTTTGTGACTTCCAACCCGAGTTCTTCCATGACATTTTTGGGCATGATATTATGGGAAGCCCCTGAATCCATCAGACAATTATGAAACACCATATCATGTGTGTTCAGTGATGTGTAGAAGGGAGGGGATGATTCATCTTTGTCTTATACCATAGGACCTAAGATGATTGTTGAATTTTTGTCTTGGATATTCACTGAGTTTGTGGAATGGCAGGATGGTTCAGATTGTAGTATCTTGGAGAGGGACCTTTTGAAATATTCATGTTTGACTAGCTCTGAAATGGGCACAAGAATTCTGATTTTTTTTTTCATGCTCAATGTTAAAGGAGGAAGGAGGCTTCAAAATTTCTCTCACGTCTGGGACAGGGTCTTTGGCTATTGGCGAGGGATTCTAAGTTTTCCCTTCCTTGGTGCTATGTGTTGCATGATTAATAGGTTTCTCTGCTATGAGATGTTGATTAGGGATGTCAGACTTCCCTTCTTTCTTCTTTGATTGAAGATTATATTTATTGGGACTGCTACTAGCTTTCTCCCCCTTACTCAACTCATTTATTTGACTGTTCATGAGGGACTCCTCATAGGCGGATTGAGTCAAATGGGGAAAAGGGGAGGTCTCTCCCATACAGTGAATTTTAGGGTTAATCTCTTCTTCTTCTCTCTCCTCATCAATAACAAAGTTGTTTTGGAGAGGATTCTGGAATTTATGATCGCTTCTATCCCTGTCTCTTTGCTTCTTTGGCATTATCTAAGGAGCATGATTGTTTGGCCTTCTGAAATTGCCTCTGTTATCAATTTTTTGGTGATTTATGTATGTCTTCTTCCCTTCCATTTTTATTTTATTCATCTTTGCAGACAGAGACTTTACCATTTTGGTCAATTCATCTACTTGAGGGTGAGCTACAGAAGAACCAGAGGTTGAGGTCTCAGCTCCTCTTCTTCCCTTTCCTCTGTCAAACTTACTTCTGAGCTTATCAACTGCCAACACATTGGATTGTACTTCCAAGACCGCATCTTGCATGTTAGCCAAGGAAGTATCTCTTCTTTCTCTGAGAAAGAGGCAGAAATCAGGGTAGAAGGCACTAGCCTAAGTGATCTTGGCAGAGGCTTCTGAGGGTTTTATTTCAACAGGGATATTATTGTACATCTTATTGAATCTCCTAGAGAAGTCGGAGATAGGCTCTCCTTCCTTTCTCTTCAAGGACCCAAAAAGTTTCATATAATACATGAAATCATTTTTATCTCCCCACTGTGTTAAGAAGGCATTATCTAGAACTTCAATCCCAACAACCAGGGGTCAGTCCCCTAAACCATTTCCTCACCTCACCATCAATAATTTGGATGAATACCCTCATCCAGACATCTTCATTTTCAATATTTAGGTTGTATGCATAACTGTAGAAGGAAGTAAGGTGCTCTTGAGCAGTCATGTCCTCCTCTCCAGTGAATTTAGGCATATAATTCAAGTAATCTCCAGCAGGGAGAGGATTCATGGGTTGAGGTAAGACCAGAGGGGTATACCTCGCAGCCACTATGGCATCCATTCTGTTCACAGGGGGATGAGAACTTGCCATAGGGATATTAGATGGAGGAGAACTAGAGGGAGAAGGGGTTTAGCCTGTGGAGACTAGAAATGAGCTTGCAGGAGGAAAAGGGATCAACAGAGGATTTGAAGAAAAGGCTACAGTGCTTAAGGAAACAGAGGTTGGTGTGGGAACAACAGTAGCAACAGTTATAGGAGAAGGGATGGTAAATCCTGGGGTGGGAAAATCTTCTGAATTCCTGGGTCTAGACTAGGCTGCAACGTCAAGGGATATAGGAGTGACAAAGATCTCTCCCTATAATCCAAGACCAGGAGGAAAAAACTCAACAGGAACACTCATGAAATTTAAAAAATGAGAAACTCCAACAAGAGGTCTGATAGGACACTGGCAAGAAATTATTGGAGTCTCAAACAGAGGGCAATGAGAACTATCAGAAATACTTGGTTCGATAGTAGAATATCCTTCTCTAAGGGCCTTTCCCTTTATGATAAGCTTCTCTGGATCTGCTTCAATTGTTTTCAAGGGAAACTGAGGGGTAGACCTCGTGTTCCTGCCTTTGGAAGCCACAATTGAAATAGTAGGTTCCTTAATGGAGTCATCACAAGGGAGTCACCAGGTGCACAGTAGCAATCTTGGAGGGCTCTGATTCCTGATGCACCTTCAAAATCAGAGGTTCAATGTCATTCAATTCCAGAGAAAAATATTCAACTTCGTCCCCGACAACGACGCCAGAGATGTTAGCACCAGAAATCACTCCTGGATTGCACTCCTGGATTGCAGCAGGAGTAAGCTCGATACCCATCTATTTATATGTCGTAGTTTATTTATAAAGGGTGATCGAATGGGAGTAAACTTAGAACAATATTGTTTTAACTCTGAAAAATGGGTTGGAAATACAGAGCTAGGTGAGGTCTTGACCTAACTTAGGCCAGTAAGTTTGTATAGTTGTGAGTAGGTGGAGGAAAAACAAGAGAGGAATGAAATTTTTCTATGGACATTCGGTCTTCCAACAGCCTTTGGAGGAAAAGTATTAGATATGAGATCCTCTTAGATCTGAAAACGTCAAGAAACTTAAAATGTTGCAATAGCCGATATAATCAAACCTACATTATACAGTCATTACAACACTCGACTGGATCATCCATGCTCAGGATTTAAGAGTCAGAAGTAAAGAGTAAGGAAGGGGTTGGCTTCCATTAAACAAGAAGTCTCAAATATCATTCTATAACCAGAGAACCAGAAACCTCGCTAAAACTTTTCAATTGGGAGCTTAGCTCTACCATCGATACTAACAAAATGGAAAAAATGCCTACATATACTTAGAACTGGCTTTGTTACCTGAAATGCGATCATGTCATGCATTCAAGGCTTTATGCTGACGAGCTTCTCTATCAGGCTGCACATGCAGATGTTGGTCATAATGCCCATGTAGTCTACTTGTCGAAAGTTCTCTCTGTCAGTCCAGACTGACATCCTACACATGCACTTTGTCCCTCTCTAACATTCTATTTAAGGGAGGAGGCAACGTCTCACCCACCTTCCTTATTTTCATTAAGTTCTACCTCGGGATTAGAGAGGCCCAAGTCAACTCTGATCCTGGACAACGTGGCGACCTTCCCTTGGTTTTTTCTACTTCATTGGACTGCTACGAGGGGACCCATTCGGCGGACGTGGATGAGACTCTTGGTGGGGACGATGATGCCAACGTCATGAAGATGAGATGATGAGTGCCCATGTGGTTAGGCGAGACAGGTGGATGGTGAAATGGAAAC
>JZKD02S2184339.1:338428-362538 GCA_000966675.3 Picea glauca
CCTCCACCTTATCTGGATCCATCCTCAACTCATTTGCAGAAATAACAAAACCCAAATAAATGAGTTATGTCTTCATGAATGAGGACTTCTTCATATTTATCAACAGCTTCTCTTGTTGTAATTTCTTCATCACAATAGCCAAATGCTTCAAGTGTTCAGCCTTTGTCTTGCTGAAAACTAATATGTCATCCAGATACACGATGACAAATTTCCCAATGAACTCCTTCAGGACTTCATTCATCAACCTCATAAAGGTACTCAGTTCATTCATCAAACCAAATGGCATGACAAGCCATTCATACAAACCTTCGTTTGTCTTGAATGTTGTTTTCCACTCATCACCTTCTCTCATACGAATCTGATGATATCCACTCTTCAAATCTATCTTTGAAAAAAAAAATTCTCCACTTAAGCAATCCATCAAATCATCCATTCTTGGAAATGGGAATATATATCTGATAGTTATCTTATTTATCGCCCTTGAATCAGTGCACATCCTCCAGCCTCCGTCTTTCTTTGGACTGAGTACTATTGGAACAGCACACAGACTCAAGCTTTCCCTGACCAAGCCTTTGTCCAAAAACTCCTATACCTGTCTTTTAACTTCTTCATTCTCCTGCAGCGTCAATCTGTACTCGGCTTTGTTTGGAAAACTAACTCTTGGTATGAGGTCTATCTAATGACTCACTCTCCTCATCGGTGGCAACGAACGAGGTAGTTCGTCCACTGTAATATCAGCGAACTCTTCTAGCAGTTCCTTAACTTCTTCTGGAAAATCGTCCACCTTTGTGCTAGTCAGAACAATTCTCGGCTTTCTGACCACAAAGAATTGTGGATCCTCCTTCTTCTTAACTTCTGTAAGAAGTTCCTTCCCACTCATGAGAAGTACCCTATTGCTTACTTCCGATTTCGCTTCTTTATCCTCAATTGGATACAATGTGTGGTTTCTCCCATTATTCTCCATGGTATATGTGTTCATTCTCCCATCATGAATCACATTTCTATCATACTTCCATGGTCTTCCTGGAAATAAATGACAAACATCCATAAGAATAACATCACATAAAATTTTATCATTATATCTTCCTATCTTGATGTCAACTAAGCATTGTTTAGTGACATTTACCTGATGTCCCTTCTGTAGCCATGAAATATTATATGGACTTGGATGATCAGTTGTCTCCAGCTCCAGCTTTTCTACCATCTCAGTTGAAACGAGATTATATGTGCTCCCACTATCCACAATGACCTTGCACACTCTATCCTTGGTCTTGCAGGCAGTCCTAAAAAGATTGTTCCTCTGCGTTGAATTTTCCATTTCCTTCTCTGGCATCAAAAGGACCTTCTGCATCACCAGTGACCTTCCTCTTTCAGCGTATTCTGCCTCAGTATCTCACCTCTGAGCCTCGGCAATATGAGTCTCTCCAGTTTCTTTCTTTTTCTCTGGACACTCAAACGACCTGTGCCCATTCTTTCCACACGTGAAGCATGTAATTACTCCACCTCTTCCTCTTCCTCTACCTCTGGTACGAGGAAACCTATCATTATCAACATATCCTCCTCATTGTTCAATTTTCTTTCCTCGTTGTTCAACATATGGCCTTCTCTGTGAGGTTCCACCTCTTTCAACTTTTTCCTGAGGTTTCTTCGATTCCTCCTTGGGCTTCTGGTATTTATCTTGGGCAAATGCTTTGCCTCTGGGCTGACTTCTGCCTCAACCCCTCTGACTCTGGTTACGTTTCAACTTCTCCTCAACTTTTAGAGACAATTGGTAAGCATCCTCCACCGTTTGGATGGTTTCCATACTTATTTCATCCTAAATTTCATACCTCAGGCCATTTATGTACCTGGCCACCTTTTCGTCATTGCTTTCGCGATGACCTGCTCTGATACCACTTGACGCAGGGCGCGCCAACCAGGGCACATCTGCGCATAGGACCTTTCTCCTTTCTCGGCTCGAAGAACTGTGAAATTCTTCTATTTCCCTATCAGGAAATCTTCCTCCCACAGGAAACTCTTCTCGAAATCCCCCTTTTCTCTATCGGGGTTTCCTCTATCAGGGTTTTAACACCCATGATGCTCTAGCAACTTGGAACGTCGATCCCCGATCTCCGATGTGCCCCCTTGTTGCCTCAGCCCACTTGGCTAAGCCTTTAGTCCACGCGACCGGCTCTTATATGACCCAGCAATAACCCCGTCGAGATTTCGGGGTTTACTATGTCGAAATGCCCGCGTTCCCAAGACTCGCGATTTCCCGAATCACGATGCACCCTTTTCATGATATCCCTTCGGCTATAGGCTTCGCACCATATGACTGTAACCTGCGACCATGGTATCTCCCCGTCGGGGCTACGGGAATTTTAATGCTACAAAATACTTACCCGTGGGGTTCTTGATCTCTTGAACGTTGATTCTCCGTCAGGCTAACACCTGTCTCTCACTACGACTCTTCCTTTAGCCCGCTATGCTGACAATTCTTCCCCACTGATCGGGGTTTCCTATGATGACGCAGATCTCTGCCACGCGTCCTCTAATATGAACGGTTCAGATCTTGTCGAGAAATCGCGGATCGCGGTTCTGTGTGACAAGATTTCTGTGTGCTCGAAAACTCCGATTCTCCAATTCCCAACTCCCTCTAGGGTTCTGACACGCATCCAAAATGATGGATGACCCAGATCTTATCGAGATTTTGGGGTTTTTGTTGTTGAAAAACACTCGACCATGGGATTCCCGATCCTTCAAATCCTGATGGGAACTCCCGTGTGACTCCTATCAGATCCAGCGGTTGACGGTAACTGGTCCACAATCCAATTCTTCACGAATTCTGGAGCTTGAACTCCCAACGTGGCCATAACCTCTTCACTTCTTCGATAAATCCAACGGCTGACGGGATCCTATCGATCTCCTCTACGAGAGCCTGACCGTCCACTTCCTTCTTAGGTATCTTCCATGAACACAGGTTCTTCTGCACGTAACCTTGCAGCGCCTATTTAATCACTTTATGCACAAACTCTCAGTGCTTCTCCTCGATGGATTTGGAAGTCTTATCCCTCCTGATCTTTCCTCAATTGCTTCAACCTCAAAGAGGTTCTTTGCACGCACCCCTTGCGGCAATTCTCAAACACTTCTAAGTGTTGAGTTTTCTTGACTCTGCGCACACCTGTAGCAGTAGTCCTTCAGTGCTTCACTCAGTTTCATGTCTGAGACTCTCCTTAGCCTGCGCACTCCTTGCACGGATTTAGCAACCCACTTTTACTTCTGAGAGCTTTGAGAACAAGAGTTTAACTCCTTGAGCCTTCTGTCAACTCACTCCTTGCGAACGAATCCAACTGCACTCCTTGCATAAATCCTTGCTCAAAAGGAGAAACAATTGTAACTCACTCACTTCCTCTCAGACTTCTATCTTCAAACATGAAATTATATGCATGGCATAACAACAAATGCCTAACAGGAGAAATATTCAAAAGTATTGCATTCAACACACATACACAGAGAATAACACAACCGCTTTGAATATGAATCAACTTCTTCTATTAATTCAAGATCTGTACATGGATGTCTTCTACAATCCTCTGCTTTTCTCCTATGCTCTAGATTCTTCTTTTTCCTGTTAATGTTACAATAATACAATGAGGGTGTCTATATCATGTTTCCCTCCTTCTTCTAGAACTGTCTAATCCAAATATTCAATTCTACCTACTTACATTTACTACTTATAAATGCCTCTGTCTATCTCAGATGGGAGCGTATGGCTCGAGGTCTGATTACATTTTACCAAAGCACCTTCATTAAATGATCTCATTTATGTTCACGCATCAGCTTCAAGGAAAATTTAAAAATTCAAAAAAACTTGCGTCGGACGTCTTCCAGCTGTCTTCTGCTTCCACGTTCGTTTTTCTTGTCGTGAGGGATGCTCCTGCATCATGATGCATCAGTTCATTCCATAAATATTTGGATGACCAAAATCCTTCCTAAACGAGGAGGTATTATTTGTAATAGATCATTATAGAAATTTTCATTTATCTTCGTACTTTCTAGGTGGAAAAAATTGGAGGAATCACCTTGCATAGTCATTTTAGCTACATGTCTCAATTTTGAAAATTCAATCCAAAAAACCATCTGAAATATACTGGAGCCATTTTGAGGTATGAAATAACATTGTTTTTTGTTCCAAACCTACTCTATAGTAATATTCCATATTCTAGACATCAACACCTTTCCAAAGGTGCAAGAATTGCATCAGTCATAGTTTGTATGTGAAAGTTATGTCTTTAACAAGTTGACCTACTATGTTTACCACTATGCATATTACTCAAAACATGTGGAGCTAACCATGTGTGCAATTTCAAGAATATTAGATAAGCTTCTAACCTTAACATTAATTGAGAGTTGAAGAAGTCAAAACCCTAACCCTAAACAACTATTAAACTATGTTAAATACTAAACCACTATGTTAAACCCTAATCTTACTATCTATGATCAATGTGGTTGACAACCTAGGAAAATAAAAGTTTTTACATAACATTACAAGAAAGAAAAGAAACATATTTGAAGCTTATCAATCACACATAATGGTGTTTGTCCGAACACTTTTGAGAAAATTTATTGATGAACACACTCTTATATGTCACAATTTTACTGCACTTGGATCCGTCAGGTCGAAATCACATAGATGTATCTCAATCCTTTTCCATCTTCCATATATATTGGATCTATTCATGTGTCATCATGTATAATATTAAGGGAGCCAAGTGTCTCAAGTTTCTAGGGAAAACATCTACATCCCTATATGATTGTCTCGTGAGTACAAAATCAATCTATGGAGAACTTCAACATGCTAAATCATCTAGTTCATATGTGAACCAATGGCAAGAATGTGCAATCCCTAGTATTACAATGAATAAATATAATTTTCATCTTAAAGAGTATAATCAGGTTTTTTCATCTTAAAGAATATAATCAGGTTTACAATACAGTTAGTCCATTGTAAATATAATTTTCATCTTGAAGAGTATAATCAGGTTTACAATACTAAATATAAAGAGTATAATCAGGTTTACAATACAGTTAGCCATTGTAAATATAATTTTCATCTTGAAGAGTATAATCAGGTTTACAATACTAAATATATTTTCATCTTGAAGAGTATAATCAGGTTTACAACACAGTTACTCGGGACTGCATTATTCACGGATGGGTTTCATTGTGTCATCTCCAGTGAAAAGGCATCTTCACGGATTCCAAGCATGAGGAAAGTAGTGTCCATCATGCTTGATACCACTTGTATAAAAAAATATGATTGTAAAGATATGCATCTTGAATATCAACCATCTCTTTGTTGTATGATGTGCCACTTCTTGGAGCAAGTGTTTCCTAAGGAATACCCTAAGAAGAGAAAGATAGAAATACAAGGATGTATTAATTCTATGCATTAATAATATGCATTTATGTTTTGGTTGATATGCTATTTACATCAAATCCCTTCAATTATTCTAGGCCAGTAAAAAAGGTAACCTTGTTCGATTATAATTTGAAGAAGTTCCCCACTCAAAAACAAAATATCAAATGACTATTTTTGATGGATTTCACCTAGATGGTGATTGTGTTATGTATAATAACTTTTCATAGGTATAGAAACAAATCCTCAAAGGAAGTTTTTATTTCCTCATATCCTAATATATCCTTATACATAGGCTTGCAAGTATGGGAAGCAAAGCTATAATAGTAGTTATTTGGACAACTATATATATATTTGGTCACATCATATGAGAAGTTTTGGGTTATGTTCACTTGTATTGGTCTAGCTTTGACATGCCACAATGAAGATATTTGAGAACACTCTTCTTTCAATTTTTTTTGAGTTTTTGTTTACTTTATATGAGGGTTAACCCCTACATATAAAGTAAAAAAATCCTCAATATAATTAGGGATGGACCTATGGATAAAATAGTGAAATATGCTCAATAAAATTAGGGATGGACNGGCTGACGGGATCCTATCGATCTCCTCTACGAGAGCCTGACCGTCCACTTCCTTCTTAGGTATCTTCCATGAACACAGGTTCTTCTGCACGTAACCTTGCAGCGCCTATTTAATCACTTTATGCACAAACTCTCAGTGCTTCTCCTCGATGGATTTGGAAGTCTTATCCCTCCTGATCTTTCCTCAATTGCTTCAACCTCAAAGAGGTTCTTTGCACGCACCCCTTGCGGCAATTCTCAAACACTTCTAAGTGTTGAGTTTTCTTGACTCTGCGCACACCTGTAGCAGTAGTCCTTCAGTGCTTCACTCAGTTTCATGTCTGAGACTCTCCTTAGCCTGCGCACTCCTTGCACGGATTTAGCAACCCACTTTTACTTCTGAGAGCTTTGAGAACAAGAGTTTAACTCCTTGAGCCTTCTGTCAACTCACTCCTTGCGAACGAATCCAACTGCACTCCTTGCATAAATCCTTGCTCAAAAGGAGAAACAATTGTAACTCACTCACTTCCTCTCAGACTTCTATCTTCAAACATGAAATTATATGCATGGCATAACAACAAATGCCTAACAGGAGAAATATTCAAAAGTATTGCATTCAACACACATACACAGAGAATAACACAACCGCTTTGAATATGAATCAACTTCTTCTATTAATTCAAGATCTGTACATGGATGTCTTCTACAATCCTCTGCTTTTCTCCTATGCTCTAGATTCTTCTTTTTCCTGTTAATGTTACAATAATACAATGAGGGTGTCTATATCATGTTTCCCTCCTTCTTCTAGAACTGTCTAATCCAAATATTCAATTCTACCTACTTACATTTACTACTTATAAATGCCTCTGTCTATCTCAGATGGGAGCGTATGGCTCGAGGTCTGATTACATTTTACCAAAGCACCTTCATTAAATGATCTCATTTATGTTCACGCATCAGCTTCAAGGAAAATTTAAAAATTCAAAAAAACTTGCGTCGGACGTCTTCCAGCTGTCTTCTGCTTCCACGTTCGTTTTTCTTGTCGTGAGGGATGCTCCTGCATCATGATGCATCAGTTCATTCCATAAATATTTGGATGACCAAAATCCTTCCTAAACGAGGAGGTATTATTTGTAATAGATCATTATAGAAATTTTCATTTATCTTCGTACTTTCTAGGTGGAAAAAATTGGAGGAATCACCTTGCATAGTCATTTTAGCTACATGTCTCAATTTTGAAAATTCAATCCAAAAAACCATCTGAAATATACTGGAGCCATTTTGAGGTATGAAATAACATTGTTTTTTGTTCCAAACCTACTCTATAGTAATATTCCATATTCTAGACATCAACACCTTTCCAAAGGTGCAAGAATTGCATCAGTCATAGTTTGTATGTGAAAGTTATGTCTTTAACAAGTTGACCTACTATGTTTACCACTATGCATATTACTCAAAACATGTGGAGCTAACCATGTGTGCAATTTCAAGAATATTAGATAAGCTTCTAACCTTAACATTAATTGAGAGTTGAAGAAGTCAAAACCCTAACCCTAAACAACTATTAAACTATGTTAAATACTAAACCACTATGTTAAACCCTAATCTTACTATCTATGATCAATGTGGTTGACAACCTAGGAAAATAAAAGTTTTTACATAACATTACAAGAAAGAAAAGAAACATATTTGAAGCTTATCAATCACACATAATGGTGTTTGTCCGAACACTTTTGAGAAAATTTATTGATGAACACACTCTTATATGTCACAATTTTACTGCACTTGGATCCGTCAGGTCGAAATCACATAGATGTATCTCAATCCTTTTCCATCTTCCATATATATTGGATCTATTCATGTGTCATCATGTATAATATTAAGGGAGCCAAGTGTCTCAAGTTTCTAGGGAAAACATCTACATCCCTATATGATTGTCTCGTGAGTACAAAATCAATCTATGGAGAACTTCAACATGCTAAATCATCTAGTTCATATGTGAACCAATGGCAAGAATGTGAAATCCCTAGTATTACAATGAATAAATATAATTTTCATCTTAAATAGTATAATCAGGTTTTTTCATCTTAAAGAGTATAATCAGGTTTACAATACAGTTAGTCCATTCTAAATATAATTTTCATCTTGAAGAGTATAATCAGGTTTACAATACTAAATATATTTTCATCTTGAAGAATATAATCAGGTTTACAACACAGTTACTCAGGACTACATTATTCACGGATGGGTTTCATTGTGTCATCTCCAGTGAAAAGGCATCTTCACGGATTCCAAGCATGAGGAAAGTAGTGTCCATCATGCTTGATACCACTTGTATAACAAAATATGATTGTAAAGATATGCATCTTGAATATCAACCATCTCTTTGTTGTATGATGTGCCACTTCTTGGAGCAAGTGTTTCCTAAGGAATACCCTAAGAAGAGAAAGATAGAAATACAAGGATGTATTAATTCTATGCATTAATAATATGCATTTATGTTTTGGTTGATATGCTATTTACATCAAATCCCTTCAATTATTCTAGGCCAGTAAAAAAGGTAACCTTGTTCGATTATAATTTGAAGAAGTTCCCCACTCAAAAACAAAATATCAAATGACTATTTTTGATGGATTTCACCTAGATGGTGATTGTGTTATGTATAATAACTTTTCATAGGTATAGAAACAAATCCTCAAAGGAAGTTTTTATTTCCTCATATCCTAATATATCCTTATACATAGGCTTGCAAGTATGGGAAGCAAAGCTATAATAGTAGTTATTTGGACAACTATATATATATTTGGTCACATCATATGAGAAGTTTTGGGTTATGTTCACTTGTATTGGTCTAGCTTTGACATGCCACAATGAAGATATTTGAGAACACTCTTCTTTCAATTTTTTTTGAGTTTTTGTTTACTTTATATGAGGGTTAACCCCTACATATAAAGTAAAAAAATCCTCAATATAATTAGGGATGGACCTATGGATAAAATAGTGAAATATGCTCAATAAAATTAGGGATGGACCTATGGATAAAATAGTGAAATATGCTCAATAAAATTAGGGATGGACTCAAACGAAAACAAATCAYTGTGTGGAAGCTAATCATCCATTGACTCTCYTAACTCAATTTGGAATAAGTGGTCAACACCCGCATGTGACTTTGTGTTTAGAAGGATTAACAATAACTTCAAAAGAAAATCATTTGAATAAAAATAATAATATGCAAATTCTCCCTTCCAACATAGTCTTATTGGGGGTCAAGATGACTATACAGTTTAATGTGTCCTCCCAATAGGTGGTGGATTTTGTTTTACAAATCATACTCCATATATAATCCTTCTCTTGTTGAGGTGGTGTAGTTGCACTCATATTGGGATAGCTTCTTTCTTGAAAAGTAGGAAGGGTGATAAGGATCCCCTTCCCTGGTATATAGAATAACTTCTCCTCATGAAATATTAGATGCATATGTTTTGACATGAAACTTCACATTCAAAAAATTAAAGGAAAATTCACATTCATCAATCCAATTAAAGGAATGGTGTAGTTGTGAATAAATATTCACTAATAACCAATATGGCCCAAAGTGGAGTAGAATGTGTTGACATTGGTCAAGACGGGTAGGTTAAAAATTACAATAATCTTGGCCATCTCCACCAATACTCCTTTGCAAAAATTAGACCAATTAATGTACCAAATGTTGTGCAAAAAACACACTTATTTAGGTTCAATGATATCTCTAACTATTTGCAATGGTCAAACATCGATCACAACATGGATATATGATCCTTTAGTAACCTATACATTGTCTAATCATCCAAATGGGCTTCTAGAAAATTTTGAATATAATCCTTGAAGGTTACTATAACTATCAGGGAAAATACAGTAGAAGAATTATTCAACATGAATGGCATCACATTGTAAGCAAAGGAGCTCCACTTCATAGGGAAAATGGTTTATTTTTTCCTCTTGTATGATATGAAGTTCATGGTAACCTAATAACGCATTAGAAAAATTAAAAAAATCCTTACATGCAACTTAATATCACCTCGTCACTAAATGGATTTGGAAACATATCATATACACATCTTGCATTAAGGCCTTTGAAATTGACATAGTCTTTGGTGTCCTCAATTTATTTGTTACTCTAGATATTATATGTTTGATCCAATTATATCCATCAATAGGAAATATGAAACCTATAGAAATCATCTAATAAATGTCCTTAACATTTTCCTTGACCCTTGAGTTGAGGTGGTAAGGGAATTGTTAAGTGGTTTTTCATCCAAACACAACTTAATATTCATCTCCATTGATTCATATAAAAATGTGGAAATAGTTCATCATCCTCCTTCAATAATGTTGCATCATTTGACATGGTATTCACGTCCTATTAATCACCCATTGAGGACATTTTTGGGCATTCCTCACTACCTATGTTAATCTTATGCAACTTCATTGGTTGCTAGTAATTCTTCTAAGATGTGTCTTCACCATTTTCTCATACCTACCTTGATCCTTAGAAATATTAAAAAGAGAGATTCCATAACTCCTTTAGGTCATCATCTTCTCCTTCATATTATCCTACCGTTATAAACTATAGTGTCTTAGGTAATTTCCTTTTTAGATCCTTTAAATTGGTTAACTTACAATGTTGCAAATAAATCCAAATATGAAAGTCACTCCACAATTTATCTTCAAATAGGAACTATTGGATAACCATCAATGCAACTATAATCTCAGAGGTTTTACTAGTGTAGGAAAATGAAGCAAAAAGGTGCTCATGGACCTGTTATCGTGCAATTTGTACTTGTCAAAATCCAAAGGAAAGTGAATAATCAATTGGTGTAACAAGAGGTTGTCCTATCACTATCACCTAAATAAGACACATCTTTCACTTTAGGGGTGGTAGCCCAGGGGAGATGTCCTCGGTGACTTGGGGGTTTGAGAAGGCAAAGGAAATAGTATCAAGAAATTTCTCCCCCTCTCACAAGTCACTCTGATAAAAAAGTCCCAAATTTTTTTTAATAAGATGAAGCAAAGATTTGCTTAAGTGTACCTGCCCAGAACAAGACAACAAGAAAAACACTATTTGCAAGTACCAATTGATATTAGTGCTTCATAAAATCATGGACTTTGAATAAAAGCATAAGATGATATAAAAGAAGAAGCAATAGAAATATTTATAAAAACAATGTATATATAACGATAGCTTCACAATTATGCCTTGAATAAGCTTCAATAATGACCAAAAATGATAACCTAAAATTGGTAATATGCTAGTATTTGTTAGAAGCAAAGAAGGAAATGTAAAATCAACTCTAACACTTGTTTTTAGATACTTGTACTGTTTTTATAGATGGTTGTATATTTATTTTGTAACAACATCAAGATAGTTAGTAAGTTATTCTAATCTAAGGTTAGAAGTGGTTAGTAGGGATCTTGAACTAGATGGTTTGAAGGTTGTTTTCATCAATTAATCATTTGTGAGGTGTGGACTACTGCCTTTAGAGTAAATAGAGTCACGTTTGCAGGGGAAATATTAATGGAAACAAATGATAATGAGTGAGATAAATGAAATATGGAGGATGGTTGAGGTATTAGTAACCTAAGGTCTCAATCATCCAAAACCCTAGAAGGAAAAAAGATACTAGTAAGTAGGTAACCCTAGGCCCTAGCGGTTTTCCTTCTTCTTTTGGTTAAGATTGAAATAAAATAAAATCTTAATGAAACAATAGTACTAGAGTGCTATTGAGGTAGGGCTCTATAATATGCTTCAATGGAGGTGTCTTTTAGAAAAATCAAGTAGGTGGAGAACTATTAAGAGAAGGACAATAACATGTTCTTTTCTCCTAGGGTTTCACACTAGAAATTTCATAATCTTTATAAATGAAAAGTAAAAGATACCATAACCATTCAAATAAATAAGGATTTCATATTTATACTTACATTCACCAAGAATAATCTAGCCACAAGCCCTAGTTAAAGACTTTCCACCATGAAAATGAAAAAAATCACCAATAAAGCTCCCTCCAAGAGTTGTGCACCACTTAGTTCAGCCAATAGACCCTAAAAGAAGCTGAATTTCAGACCTCACTTGTGTGTGAGTGAAAGATGATGATTAAAAATTAGAGTTTGATCTCTTATTTATACAATACAAATGACCTTTAATTACATTTTAGGTCAAAAAAGGATGACATGGCCGGTTTACATGAAAAGTCCAGTTTTACATAAAATTGACAAATAAAACCCTAAATTCATCTTTTTAGGGTGATGTCATGCCCCTCCTAGGGTGACGTTGGCCTCCCTCTTGGAACACTAGGCCTCAAAAGTGAGACGTTGGGGCTCAAAACCCCTCAGGAACTGCCACATGTGTCAACCAAATCCATCCTCATGTTGGATACCTCAACTGGATGATGTTAAGGCTCCAAATGATGATGTCAGGGGCCTTCAAGGGCCAATGTCATGGTGGGAGGGAAATTCCCCCTAGCTTCAGGCCTACCAAAGTGCCTCTGGTGGAATGTCCTTCCTTTTCTTCGGTCAATGCCTCTGGTATCTCTCTGCCCCTGGCTGGAGTCTCAGAATCCATCTAGTGGGCTTTTAGCCCTATTGAGGTTCGAGCTAATCATCTCCCCATATGTACCTATCCATTGGGCATGGTCTTGCAGCAACAAAAAGTACGCCCTCCATGGGCTCATAAGTCACAGGGATCATAGCAATGTCAATCACATCTAATAATCTAGTTACCCAAACATGTGCATAAAACCCCCCTTTTCCCAGACAAGTGCTCAAAAATGTTATGCTATTCTACAAGCCAGGTTTGGAGAGGGTTTTAGGACATCCCATTGGGATAATTATCCTTAAGTGTGGGGTGTTTCCAGGCGAAGACAAATCTAGGTCATATAAATGCATGTGATGGTGTGGGGGATGTTTGGGCAAGGGGTGTAGTGATAACAAGGAAATGTAGGTCTTACCTGTGGGTGCCTCTATAGAGGGTGAGTTTCACCTTATCATGAATGCAATTGTTTCCTAGTACATTCAATGCATTTTTACTCTTTGTCTTATTTCATTTTCTTTCAAGAGAATAGATGGATGGAACTGCCCCAACGTGGTGACCAGTGGTGACAACGTTACCCACAAGCATTTCATGGAGATGAGAAGGTTGGATTGTGATGAGACCCCCTTTCTCTTGGCTATGCAATGAAGAGCCACTACCTTGGCATGGTGACCATATGAATAGTAGTTTCATACCACTACATGCCCATGGACCTAATAGGCTGGCTCATGATGAGACCCCCTATCCACCAACTAGGTTTTATTCTATTTTATGGGCCGCCCTTTTTATTGTTGAGAAGATTTTTATTTCTTTCTAGGGGATCCCTGGGCGAAGCATCTCAAGGTTTGATCTTGGATTTTAACTTTTACTAGCTACTTTTACCCTTTGGGGCTTTATCCCCTTCTTCCCACAAGGAAAGTTACAACCCTTACTACCTTGTCAAACCCAATTCCCAAACCAATGTAGGGGATAAATGAGAGGGAAAATGATGAAACGTGATAAATATGGAAGGAATGAATGATGAAATTTCATAGAACCACCTAGAGGAAACTCATCCATAAGGGAAACAACTTACTAGGGCACTCTGTCATCCCCCTGGTGTATGGGAAAGTTAAAAGGCATAAATTCCAAGCAAACGCCATGAAGAAAAAGAGAATTAAATGCACATATTCAAATGTTTTGAGAATCAAAGTGACACATATCATGATACTCGGACTCATTACCTCATGGATAAAGACCCAATATTACTTCAGAACCATGCCGACAGGATGGATGTTGTTGTTTTTGATAGATGGGAGGCGTTGAAGAAAGGATGGGCCCTCCAGGGCCAAGCTCAAGTCAACATGGCTCTCGGTACTCCATGTCTAGGACCTGTGGGCCTCAAGACATAATATCCTTAGTTATCCCTAGGATAGGGGATAACATGACCATATTCTAATATTTAGTATATCTATAATATTTTTCATGATGATACCAAGCCCTAGGAATAGCTCCTAGGGCATACAATAAATTATGGACCTAGTATTATTTCTAAAGACCTTCCCTGGCCCACTTCTAAATGCAATTATCAATGTGAATGGTAGGGTCTATATTGACTTGATGTTGGTCTACAAAGGTCACTATTTCTCCATTAGTTGAAGATAAATAATATAATTATAAATTGGTGGCGGATGGGGGGAGACAAACGTATGCACCATAAAAGGTTTCACTTAAACATAGTTGTCAAGATCATTCTTATGCATAGGCCACCAATTAATAGGTGTAGCTCTTAGTATAATATCCAATGTCAGAACCTATTGTTCTTTTTCAACTCCATACTCCATGGAATCCATAAAATATTCAATGTTTCCAATCCCATCATAAATGGGAGGATCTATAAGGTCCATCCCAATCCAACAAATAGACTCTATTGAAACATGCTATCAAGTGCAAAATTCATAGTTACGGTCCTACAAATTATACATGGCGTCATTAGATTTATTTTCAAAGAAATGGATATTTAACTAGCTAACTAATTCATCATTCATAGCATTGACATAATCTTATGACTTTCCTTCTATCAAATTATAAATATAATCCAACATGGTGTCTTGGAAAGTATATTAGGATTAGTGTATCAAAAACCCTCATAAGGATCTAAAGGTTGTACCACCCTATTACTATCTACTTCAAAGGTCATTTTCATTACTTCAATTTTATGACAAAACTATTATAAAAATCCCACTTGATCCCCACTAAAGTAGGAGGGATCCCTCTCATCCACAATATCAGTGACTTCAAATTTTGCAATTGTCTTAACCCCAAGAACTTCTACCTCTATATTCTCAAGTTTTCCAATGGTAAAGATGCAATATTGATTAGCTAGACACAATTATATAGGATAATAAACTAGCCTCAATTTTCCCATCATTTTCTAGGACTTGTTAGGAAAAATATTAACATCAAAACCTAAATCAAGAATCACATATTAATGTCATATCCATCCAATTGTGCATCCAATATAAATTCTCTCCCATTTCTAGTATCTATCTTCTTGACACTATGTGAGTACCTTTTGAGTAGGTTAGTAACAATAGGACAAGACTTCCCTTCCTGACCTCCAACTATCTATTTGACAGAAGTCTATAACTTCATTTTTAGATGTTGCATCTTCTAGAGTCTCAAAAAATAGTCAAAACCAATCCCATAGTTTCAAATAAGCTACCACCATCTCGAGTTAGTTGGGGACCTTTCGTAACCTTCTTATATTACTATAAAATATGTGATATTAATTGTAGGTTTCTATGCAACTTTCAAAGCGTCTAGTGCATCTCAATTTTTGAAAAATTCAATAGCTTCCTACAAGAAGGATTTATACTACAATACATCAAACTTTGGTGCTCCTAGGACAAATTTTTGAATATTCGATAGTACTAGATTACTAGTATCTTCCCCTATCCAAATTCCTTCTTTGGTCACTATATTAATCGCGGGTCTTGTTCCTTCACCTAATGACTTGGGTTCAAAATTTACTATGTTCATAATCTCATACCTCACTTGGTATTCCCACTTCTTAATCAAAGTAAGGAAATGCTCAATGGAATGTCTTATAAAGTGGCAATGGTTACACCTTTCCTATCAAGGAAGTGGGAAATCTTGAGAGATGTGGCCCACCTTGTCACCATTATAGAACCTTATTGGCCTAGGCATACCACTTATTTTCCTCTTCAATATCCTCTTCCTTTTTCTCTACCCCCCCCCCCACCGTATGGTTAGGAGTTTTTTTCCACCCAAAATGAAATATTCTGGATTTTCTCTTCCAAAGCTTGTAATCCTAGCAATTTTCT
The DNA here is from genome assembly GCA_000966675.3 of Picea glauca. Taxonomy (NCBI): domain Eukaryota; kingdom Viridiplantae; phylum Streptophyta; class Pinopsida; order Pinales; family Pinaceae; genus Picea; species Picea glauca. The sequence goes on from JZKD02S2184339.1 coordinate 354,277, forward strand.
ATATTGTCTGTATTGTTTCCATAGAACTTGTAGCGAATATTTATTGGGACCAAGTACTTCTATAGAATAAGACAATGTTGTAGAGGGTGTCCACACCCTTTTCAAATCTCATAATACTCTCATGTTTTCACATTTTGATAAAGACCCATGTGTAACTCCACCTAAAGGTTTGTTTGGGAATGGGCCAACTGAAGGGATTTGTGCAATTCCTCCCTTGAGTAGAGGGAATTTATTTTCATGATGCAACTCCTCCTTACAAATGGTACACCCCACATTTTCTCTTCATGTATTATCTTTCAATGAGTTATTAAATCTATTATGTAAGGGTTGATATCTATGTTTGAAATTGATCCAACTTTGGAGATGTGTCGAATGTTACAATATAGGTATTCCCAAGATACCCCTTGAATTCTATTGTCTTTGCCTATTCCAATGCTTCTCTTGGAATTTTAATCCTTTGATGCATTAGAGGAATTCTAGCCGAAGGGAGAAATCACCCAAAAAACTACTCTTTATTTTTCCTATCATGGATATGATTAGTTAGCTTAATCATACAATATTCCAACTTCTAAGCATATTCCCATGTAGTCTGTCTCACCATATACTTGATATCATTTAACTAAGCAATACTTTCTTTTTTTGACTTAGGATACTAAAATTCATAAATAAATTGTTTCTTAGCCTCATCTAAGGTTAGATTCGATCCACTTTGTGTACCATGCATAAAATTCATATACCACTACAAGGCTCTTCCCCACAAATATTTCTAAAAATATAAAATATTTGTTGTCATGGAAGTTTCATTAGCATTCCATATAGATTCACAAAGAAAATAATATTTCTATGCATTCTCTTCACCTTTACCTGAGAACTTAGGTAACCTTAATGTAGATCCTCCTTATATTCCTTCCATATTAGAAGGAATTCCATCAAACAATGAATCTCCTAGGTCTTGGTTATGATATAAATTTTCAATATGGTCAAGGGATGTGCTACCACCCTCTTGATTGAATTTTGATTTATTCCCATGGCTACCACTACTCTTACCATTATTTCCTCCTAACATTAGTTGATTACTTGAGAAATTAACTAGGATCAACATATTTTATTGAATGTACTTGATTTTTCAAAGCCACCTAGGGTGTGGCAGGGCCTAGGCCGAGTGCCCTAGTCATAGGAAGTACAACATTCACTTTGGTGGATTCTTCACCTTTGGAATTAAAAAGACATATGAAAGAGCATCCTCCAACTAAACATCACCTTATGTTCCTCTATTGCTTAGTTCTTCAAAACTCAGTTAGAATGCAACTTCTCCTAAATGTAGATTTATCAAATCAATTTAGACTTCAAAATCCATCAATATCCCTCTCCAATTATGTCCTTTATATCCCATCAATGTTCCTTCGCCATTTGTTCCTCTTGTTAGGTGCTCCTAAGACAAATTTGTGAATATCCAATTGTACTAGATTAGTAGTATCTTCCCCTGCCTAGATGCCTCCTCCAGTCACTACAATAAACATGGGTCTTATGACTTCACACAATGACTTAGGTTCAAAATTTACTAAGTTAGCAATCCCCTACCTCACTTGGGCTTCCCACTTCTTAATCAAATTAAGGAAATTCTCAATGGAATGTCCTATAAAGTGGCAACGGTTACACCTTGGCTATCGAGGAAGTGGGAAATATTAAGATATGTGAAGAAATACACCAAAGATGATTTTAGGGGAGAAATGTCGCTCATGGGAGAAATTAAGGGGCCTGCATATTTTTATTGGGCAATTTTTTGTACTATAATGTTTTTTTTTTACTTTTTTCATTTGCCCATAGTATATTTTAAAAGAAAAATTGTATCTAGGGTTTGCCCATGTTTTTAGGACGGAGAGAGAAGAAAAAACAAGTTTAGCCCGTGAAAATTCGAGCTTCAAGCTTCCATTCGCCCAATTCCAGGAAATATGGGAATTTTTGGTAGAAGTTCGCCCAATTCCAGGAAATATGGGAATTTATGGTTGAAGTTTTCCCTCCTATTTGGTTTAAATCTAGGTTTAAAGTATAATTCGCCCCCAAATTCATAGTATGGGAAGTTACGATCTTGAATCTTTTGTTCACCCAATTTCCTAAGACCAAGGGGATTTATGGGAGCGATTTGTGCCTCCCATCCAGTGTAAATCATACAGGATCTACCAATATGTTCATTGGGTTCAAGTTGAATTTTTTTGATGAATTTTGTCATCTCCAAAGGTTCTTGAGCACCGGGTGGGTTACCAAGATTAATCTTGAAGTTTTTTGGGTTTCTCGAATGCTGAATGATGTCTTTCTTCTATTATTGCAGCCTAGAATTGAAGGTTACAAGCTCACCTTCATCGACTATCTTGAGTTAATTCATCTTTATCCCTTTGTTGTTTCATTTCATGACAATGGGAAAAATTTTCAACACTGCATATGCCCATCATTTATTCAAATCCTCATATCACTTTGGAATACTTCATTTTCTTGCAACATCGCATTTTCCACAAACCTTGATTGTTGCCTTGGTGAAATTGCTTTGGATCCTACAACTGTTATTTCTATTGAGAAATGGCGTGTCATTTTCATGATATTCTTTGATTCCAAAGGAAATAGATTACATAAATATGAGGAAAGAACAATTAGCATAAACAATGCCTTCCTTTAACTAGATCGTAGGTTCCAATATTGACAGTGACAGGATTTTTAGTTTGTTGGCTTATGGTTTTTTTTCTAAAACTTCTTATGCTAGTAGATCATGCAAATGGATCTTCCTAGATTTGATGGAAATACCACTATCAAAAATTCCAAAACTAGAGCATATAACATTTGCAACATATTTCACAATATACTGAGTATGATTTGACTTATGAACCAATCATAACTCCAGTCCATGGAACTGATCCTATGCTTTCTAGACTAGTTGGTGTTACCAAAATAGCAATTTCAAAAGCAACTTTCTCTATTTCGGCTTTTTTTTTCTGTTTTTCCAATTTTATTTCCAATAAGGATTTTGGTTTTGGACATGGAACGGACTTCCAGGCTCAATAAGATACATAGGATTCCACATATTTTCTAGGTAGAGACTCAATATTGCCTAAAGAAATCATATCAACTAAACTTGACACTGGGATCTAGTCTACAGGAGAAAGAATATTTTTCAATGTTGTTGATTGTAAATCTGGGATTTGGACAGGAGAACAAGAGTTGGCATCTTTACAAGTTAGAACCAAAGTAACTCTCAAATATCTAGTATTTTGATTTTTCTGCTTCACCGTTTGATGATTGGTTACTTCCAAATGCCCTTTATTCCACTCAGAAGACATCTTCAAAATCTTTTCGTATCTAGAATTTTTCTCTGTGTTTTTCTTTATCTCACATGTTTCAGCCATATCCATTTCCCTCACTGTTGATATGTCATTATTGACCTATTTCTTGTGGAGTTTATCCTCTTCAACATGCACAACTTTTGATACCATTGGATCATTGTGATACATATTCTTATCAATACTAACCTTTTCTAGAGTATATCCAACGAGAGGATCAGATATAGAACTTTTCCATAGCCCAATGTTTGTAATATATCTATCTGGTAAAACTATATTTGCAACAGATGGAGAAATTGGAACTCTGAGGATATGCTCCACCTGTGGTAGGGTTTGGGAATCATCTATTCTTAGTGATAAGTCATTTGAAACTGGAGCACTACAGGTATCATCAAATAAGAGATGAACAATATCATTGTGGATTTTTTTCCCAAACTGCATTAAACTGAATAACCTCGACCTTTTCAAAACTTTTATCCAGGAGAAAATTTCAAAACTCCATAATGCAGCACTGATCCCAATTCTATGGTCAAGGTGACCTCATCAAGAGAATCAAAGATGGATGATCTAGCCAAGCAACTTCTCATGTTCTTGAATCTTGGCCAAGGAGCTTTATTCTGGTATTTTTCTTATTCATGGATCTGACTTCTTGATACTTGCGTCGTGTTCATAAGCCTTGACTTTGCTATTTGAATGTTGTAGAAAAGGATTATATATTTTCTTATTGTAGAATGATTAAGAGTGAGTGAACTTCAATATGATATAGGGTTATCACTATTAAGAAAGTGAGATAACAAGCTGACATCTTCTCAAAGGAAACCACCTTCAAAATTGTCCTATTGAGAACTTATGTTTGAACTATACCTCAGGATGAGCTTGTAAATCTTGTTTGCTTCAATGAATTCTTCCCTTTCTTGGAATATTCTCAAGCATGAAATTACTAAAGACCTAGAAAAAAAGAAAAATTTTCGCAAACATAGGTATATATACTTTTGAAATTGATCAAGGATCTATGCCCACCAGAGTTTGAATTTGGGTCATTATCATGGTGACACCCTGACCCAAACCACTAGATTGATGATTGTGATCTAAATCTTAGGTATAAAGGTTTTTCTTAATATTCTGAGCAAGGTCCACTTTCTCTCAAAGGACAAAAAAAATGCAGCCCCATATACATCCTCTCAAAATTTTGTCATAGCTCAATAGATATGCACATCCACTTTTAGAAATTTTTGTTTGCATTACAGATAAAATAGAAATATCTTGTGAAGCCATTTTTTTCAACATTTATTTATAATTAGTTGATCATTAGTTATAATCTAAAAATAAACTTTCTCTATCAAGTAGGTTGTGAAAGAGCTAACAACAGGTGGAGCAGATTATTGTTTTGAATGTGTTGGTAATGTTGAGTTGATGTGGACCGCCTTAGATTCATGTTGCTATGTACTTCTCATTCCTCCACATCAGTCAATTTATTTGTTTTAATTGAATATGTTTTTCTCAGAAAATAATGTTTAGGATATGATGAATTGGTATGTTTTAGATTATTAAAAAATTTAGAACTGAAGTAAAAATCATTGACTCTTAAATTGGAGTTCATAGTGGAAAAATGGAACTTTCAACACATTATGGACCACTTMTTAATGGACGTACTTTGAAAGGCACACTAAGTGGATGGAAAAATAGGTCTAAGTTGCCAATGTTAGTTGAAATGTACAGGAAAAAGGTAAAACATGAGAATTTCGTATCATTTTATGTGTTTTGTTATTTTTTGTACTATAGAATACAAGCATCAAATATCTCGTTTGGCATTGTAAACTAAGTCTGCATAAAAATAATTTAAGTACTTACCCCCCTCCCCTTTCTTTATCAAGAGGTTATTATTTCATCTTATTGGTGGAACATTTGTATTGAATTATCTATATCTTTTCCCATACACTTGAGACCTCATCATAGTTGCACTGCATGCAGTGATCATACTAGTACTTCCTCCACATAACAATACTTTTGGCATAATTTGATCTGGTTGCAAGGGGGATCATGTGGCCCCAACAGATGTGCAATATATTAAACTTGTGAGGAGGCTCAACTATTTGCGCAACATGGGATACTTGAACTGAGTGAAAAATTAAAAACTGGTCACAGTGTTGAAAAGTGCAGGGGAGGACTTTGGTGAACATATGCACAATATCCAGAGAAAAGGCTTAAGGGATTTACTAGTAAAGTACAGAAGTTCCATTGATGCGAATGTGAGGAAATGTAGAGTGTAGTTACAGTGCTAACTGGGAACAAAGTATGTGTAGTATTGCAAGAAGAACAACAAATCTAAGTAGATATTCCTTGTACAGTATGAAGAACAATAACAATAAAGTTATAAAAAAAAATTAAGTAGAACAATGCAGTGTAACAGAATACTTAGGATAATTAAGTATGTTCTTGGCATTGTTATTTACCTACCTACATGATGAACAGAAAACCATAAATTAGAAAAGCAATCCAACGAGCATCCCAAAAAATAAAAACAAGAAGACACGAGCGGTTTTCTCAATGATGTATGATCTCTATTGTAATTGAGGACAGGATTAAATAGGGGTTGTAGAATTAACATTGTATGCCCATTTCCTTGTGGAAGAAGATGTCTGAGATTTCCCTACAAAGTATAGAAACAAAACTATTCTACTCGCTGCTAAGAGGATTTACAATGCCATATGTTACATATTTATAGAATTTAGATAATCACTGCTTAATATCCAATATAGTACCTAACGACCAACCTTAGGCTCAATGTATGAGGTTGATCATTGCCTCATTTATGGAAATCATGTCCACTAGGATATTTGTTCACTTGGTTAGATTTGACCATTGCCTTGGGTGTAGTCCTAGCAACAACCCATCCAACTTTGATAACCTACTTTGTCATCTTTGTAGTTCCTCTTGAATGTCAGGTGGCATTGAATTGCAAGCTGAGCTATCACTGAGGTATCATAGGGTGTTGACTTTTGTCGTTGACACAAAATTGGATGCTCTTTTACCAAAATATAGTCTTTGCAAAGGTAACCTTGGTGTTGTGGTTGCAAGGATTGTTTAATGTGATAGGAAGGTCTTGACATTTGGTGCATAGTAAAATTGCATTGGTGCATAGATCATAGGTCCCTGTAACATACCCATATTTAAGAATATAAAAATATTATTGAAAACTAAATAAAAACACTATTGCAAAGCCACTTGTCACTGCCATTTGTAGTTTAGAATTATGTTCTAAAAAATGTTGGGAAATGATGCTATAAAATAAAAACAATTATAATTGATACAAAATACATATACCCCCTTGTCTTTGGTCTGCAAATTTAAAAAATATATTGCGTTGGGTAAACCACATTCACATAAGGATATTCCAAACTATGATCACATACTACAGTCTTATGGCCATAGGGATTTGACTAGGGAAATCTCTTTGGATCTTGTATACCATGTTGTTGAGGTACAAACATGTCAGAACAAGAAATAACAAAACTCAAGACAAAGAGAGGAAAATCATCATATCAAGTAAAGCATTGTCAACTCACAAAACAAAGGAGCCTTCAAGCCCATGCAAACAAGAGTTTATTTTTTCTAATCAAGGTTGGAGTAAATATCAAAACAAAAATAAAATGAAATCCCATTAACATATTTAGACCATGGATTAGCCCCAACATCAACGCATTTACCACAATTGAATATTTATGTATACCATAATCGGTTGACTCAATTGCATAGATTTAGTAAAGTATTCCTTCTCATCAGCTTTTGGTGTTAGAATAGGAAATTATGCATGGAGGGAAAACTGTCAACTAAACATTTCATTGTAAAACCATAAAAGTTTTCTTATAGATTAACTGCAGTTTGTGAAAGTACAAAACACACTATGAATTCTTTTTTTTTTCAACCAATTATAACAAGAAGACAAAATAGTTATCAACATATATATTCTACATTGTTTCTAAATCATTGTCATATTAGAATGAAACTTTCCTCCACTCAATACTTCATTACCTATTTCCTTGTAGTGGAAATCTGCCAATAATTTACATCCAACTTCATTTAAGTTGTCAAAGAAGAAACAATAGTTTCAATCTTGAGTATGTTTCTTTTACCTGGTTACCAGTTTGAACTATTTCAAGAAAGTTGTACTTTTCTTCAAGTATGTATCCATAAACCTATAGGGTAGTCCCAAAGCTTCTTAAGACTATACTATCTCAGTCAAAAATAATATTAGGCATCGCAAAATGTAGTCCTCTTTGGGAAGATCGACTCTGGCATATTAAGGATAATCACTAGCAAGTAGTCCTCTTTCTAGCCCTGCTGCTGGTTCAAAGGAAAGAGAGACAGAAGGCTAAAAGCGAACAGTCAAGTTCAAGTTTTATCCCTAGTTCAATTAGTCTTTCAAATTTGAAGTTTGTTTAAGTACTTTTGAAAAGGGAAGAGGCCAAGTATCTTTCAAAGAGTCATATGTTATTGTTTCAGAGGGTACGACGAACGGGAAGTCCTGGCGATTTCGAGTATTACTTTAAACTATATATGGCCATCCTTATTCACTATTTTTTTTTTATGAAAGAAAGAAGTTCGTATTACTTTTATAAAAGCTATATATACAAAACCAAAAGCACTGGAGGATTGCCTCTTCTGCCATCTTCAAACATGAACAAGCACTTTAGTTCTAATATTAGTTAATGACCTGCCATCTTCAAACATGAACAAGGAGACAGTGCAATGTTTATATAACTGGAATTTGCTTATATAACTTGTGTTTATATATATATATATATATATATATTAGATGATTTGTTGAATAACTAGAATTTCAATATTGATCATCATATTTAGATTTGTTTATTTCATTTATATATATATTGAATAACTTGCGTAACAAATATATATATATATATATATATAT
>JZKD02S2184339.1:362548-375333 GCA_000966675.3 Picea glauca
TGTCACCTTGTGTAGAAGTGACTCCCTAGTATATGGATCACTATTGTAGCCACTGCTTGAATATATAATCTCTATATGTCCCCTACATAGATAGCATAATCATGAATCCATGTGTTGGGAATACAATGGAAATATAGGAGCTCCTCTACTCACCTCCCTTAAGGAAACATCAGTGGATGATCCTAGTTGGGGGCATACTCTTTGCATCCCATGGAGTCCCTTACCTGGGAGTTGTCAGGTATTTTAGTTTCATTAAGTTATGAAGCATTTATCTATCAATCCAAGGTAAGTAAACTTATGATATGCAAACACAGTATGTATAGGACTAGCGCATTGACAATTTATAATTCTAGGAACTCAATACATCTAATGTAATCTTAAAGCAAGGAATTTCATAGTTTAACTTGGGGACTGAAGGTTATTCTCGAGACTAAGGGACTCATTTAACCTTCAATTAGTAGAAATGCCAACACTGATTCAAACACTAGGTGCATATTTATAATCATACTATGATCGGTCAAATAGTGTTAAAGTCGGATGATTCGCCTTAAGTTATGAGTCATAAATTGATTTTAAACTTAAATGAAAAGTACATGAAAAGGAATTATTTGCAAAGAGAGTAAACCAATTTATCAAAAATTTCAATTAAAATCACCCCTTATGATATTATTCTTTCATGCTTAACTGTTAAATTCACAGAGTTACATGTGATTACAGGAATTACAGAGTTTCCTGTAATTTTTAGAAAATTATGGGAATTCTTGTGTACATTGAATTTCCTGCAATTCCGGAAAAATTACAGGAATTATCTATGTGTACATGCAATCACATAAATTTTCCTTCGATTACAGGAATTGAAAAAACTAAAAGAAATTGTAAACACAAGTCAATTCTACTATAAATATTAAACAAAGATACAACTCATACTAAGGGGCCCTCCTGGGATATCTTGCCAAGTAAGCTCAGGAGACTAAGAATATACTAACACCATGAATATCATAAAGTCTCTTTGTATCCAGCAGTTGCAAAAAATTTCATATTTCAAAATGACTCTTCAAGACTAATATCAAATTCTTCACCTCCCTCTTTACATTGTCTGACTTTAATTTTATAGATTTACATGGAAAATTTGAGTATGTCGAGAATAGAATTATGTTCCTCACTATGTGTAGAAGTTACAACTAGATCTTATGTTAAGCATGAGAGATATGAGATCTATGATTTCCTATGTTGTTTCCTTGATTTTTTGAGAGGAAATCAATTCATCCTCCTCCAGCGTCGAATCACATCTTTAGTTTGTCACTTGGCATACATTTGACTAGAAATGGAAGCAACAGGAAATTTGGGAGAATCATCTTTGAAGTTGATCCGAATTATTTTTTAGAACGAAATGAAAGCAAAGATACTACGATGAAATAAACATAAATATTTCCAGAAACAGAGAAATACAGTAATACACGATTTATATTAATGAAAGAAATGTACAAAGACTATAAAAATACAGAGTGAAAGACTCGCTAGAATCTTGGAAGCTTATCTTTGAGAAGAGATGTGATGGCTACTCGCATTCGCAAAAACACGATTGTTACAATGAGGCTCCAAAGGCCTTCTTAACATAAGTAAAATCCAAAACCCTAACCCTGGAGTATGAAAAACCAAAAATTTTGCAAGCCTCGATGGGGGTAATTGATACGTCAATTTCCCGTGGGCATAACTTTTGCATACAATATTTTTTGGGGGCATAAACTAGGTATGAATTGAACAACATGAAACCATGTCAATGGGTCTAGGAACAAAACCCTAGTTCTGAAATTTCACCTAGAGTTGCGTAGATATGTCAACTGTGGAAGTCATTTTCTATTTGACTACAGGATATTTATGTGTAAACCCTCATTAGTAAAACCAAGCATAACTCTTCTTAATTTATTAAAAATAAAGGAAATAAATGATAATAAACCACTTAAGCATATGGAGGTCTATCATTGTGTTTTTATGAAGAAAAATGGTGTAAATGGTGGTAAATGTGTGAAATGATGGGGTGAAAAGAATGGTTTAAATGACGGGGAAAAAATGACAAAATAGAGACCCAAAATCTCACTCACACCTAAGGGTTTGCATGTCCTCATGAAAAAGAACTAATGACTTCACAATTGATCCATTTTAATTGAAATAAATGTTGAAATATTTTGTCACTGAAATTCCAGTAACCGACTTGTTGTAGAAATCTTGTCTAGCCATTATCTCTCAAACTGCAAATTGGTTTTCTATAACATTTGGTGAGGTTGTTGGTATCACCCCTATGCTTCTACTCACCAAAAATCATAGCCAACAAATGCACAAATTTCTCTTTAAAAAAAAAGGAAAAATGGTTGAAGGTGACAATGGCCAATTTCTTGAAAAATATAAATTGGTTTTGTTTCAAATTTGTTGTGTTTATACGTCATATCTTGATAGATTTATGGTCTAAATTTCATGGCCAACGGGTTCATGGTTTGGGAGATATCAACAAATCAATTTCTACTTTGTTTATGGAAAATTGGCATTGATTGTATCTTTGATCAAGAGCTGAGCTAATAGGATTTTAACTATGCTTTATGGTTGAATATACGTGTATATCAATTAAGTCAATCAAATTAAGTGCAGTAATTTCAATGTGGCGAGGTACAGAAAACTTATGTTCAATGATCTGAGTGTTATTCATTATTGGCTCTACTTTAAAAGCTTTGTTTGTTGTACCTTATGTATGTAGAACAAAATACATCATATACTATGTTTTTCTAGATTTATATTCATATTTCCTATGACACTTTTTATGACAGACAACGATGATGGAAAAATTTATCTTGACCTCTCTTAAAATTATGCATTGGATATTGTCACAAAGGACACATTTGTAATTTAATTTATTTGAACAGAAGCAATGATATCGTCAAAATAGTACCGTATTGGACTATGTTAGATCGTGATGGAAAAGACAAGGAAGTGATTTTACATTGGTATATTACATGGTGGTGTATGTGGCAAAGGAAATGGGTAGGATGAAAGAAAAATGAAATATAGGATACTGTGGTTACTCATAAAAACAAATCATAAATTTTTAACAAATTTAAAATATCATAACTTGATTTTACCTCAATTTTACCTTTGTAATATCTTAGATTGGTATTGATGGAGATGTAGGTTGAAGTAGGAACCATAAGAGAGAATGTAATCTGAAAACGATATGTACTATGGAACCAAAAGAACACTAAAATTTTGTATGCTGAAAAATAATCAAGGTTGATGAAGATGTGCATTCTAGACTACTGGAAAAGTCGATCTAATGACTTCTTATTGCTTCTTTTCTAAACATACTTATTGGACATGTCAAATAAGAAATATTGTCGGACTGCTACTTGAAACAAGAATGAGTTTTAATGTGTTATTGGATCAATTCATTGACATGCTACTACAAGAAATTAAACTGCCACTTTGAAGAAAAAGGATGCAAATTTTTAACTTAACTTGAAGGTTGGACTGGAATTGATCTAATGCTCTACTGATAATGAGAATTCTTATCACTTCTATATGTGATCGGTTTATAGAAATTATTTTAAATTTTACATTTGAAAGAGAATATAGAAACTTTCACAATTCCTGTAAATTTCATGTAATTACCAAAAATTGGACTTATTGACTTATTGATTAATTAGACTCGCCAGTAACCTAGTTTTCAAGTAGATTTCATGCTTAGTTGTGCCAGTAACCTAGTTTTCACAACTAAGCTTATTTTTCTCTTTAACTTTTCTTTATTTATTTTTTACACAATCTTATTTTACTTGAAAAAGAAAAAACTCTTTTAAGTGTAGGAATACTTCCAATGCATCCATTCACGCAACAAGATCTCTGTTAAAGTCACATTCAAGTCTGAAAAGTGTGTGTTAATGAATACTAGGATATGAGAGACCAGTTGTTTTTGTAGAGATGGTGCCAGGAATTGTTGAAATATGGAGTAATGTTGCAGATTAATGACTGATTGAAACCAAACTTCAATACAATCCTTGTTTCCTTGATTTCCTATAGTTAGCATGTCATGAATTTCTTCAAAAAATTGATCATCGTATTTCTAAGTACACAAGGGATCTGGTGATAAGCATCCAATAAAATATTCAATTTCTAGCTCTAGTATTTTCTCCACGTTAGAGATTATACATGACTCATTGATCTTGTCTTCTTGCTGATAAGGATTAAAAGGAGCTTCTAAGTCCTCCCCTTGTGGTGTCTATTCATATATTATTTGTTCTTTGATAGCTCCATGAAGTGTAGATTCACCCCTAGTAATGACTTAGAACTTTGGACAAGGATTTGAGAAAATCGTTGTAGCAACACATCCTCCCTTATTCAACAAAATTCTGAGCATTCCTAAGTTCTTCTGGTTGTTCAAGAGGTCATTCTCATGAATGGATTGTTGTATGGGGGGTTCTTATAAAAACAAAGAATTCTCTTCCTTACAGAAATAAATGAAATAAAAAATAAAAACACACCACACCAAACAAACTTAAAGAAAAATATGATCATGTACTCAAATTCCCTCACACTACTAGGATCTTGTTGTCATCAAGTTGTCTATTGACTTGAGTTAGTTTTTCTTTCCATGAAAAAATTAAAAAATGCATAAAAGGAAACACACCTATAGTGCCAACATGCTGAGGTATTGGAGAAACTCACTAAAGTGAATGTGCATGATCTTACCTCTCATCTTATTGTTTTTCCTCCTCCAAGTCATAAATTTTGGCCCAATCAAAAGTAAAAAAATAAAAGAAATAAACTACAAATGCTCTAATCCCTTAAGCATCTCCCCGACAATGGCGCCAAAATGTCAGGTATTTTAGTTTAACTAAATTTTGAAGCATTTAACTATCAATCCAAGGTAAGTAAACTCTTCACCATGAGTAGTAGTGTTCTTATCACTATCTTCTTTGAGATTGAACTTACAAGAGTTTTATGCTCCTTGGACAATAAATTGACCCTTGGATATCTCCCTAACAAGACAAAAATCTACAAGAGTATTAAGAGGGTGATTCCTACTCAATAATAGTGTGTAATATCACACAAGATATTTTCTTTCAGTCCCCCATGACTCTACAAGAGATAATTTGCATTTCTTTCATGAAAAAGATCCTCTTTTTCTTCAAGAATCCTCTTTCCTTCTAGTTTCTCTCCCTTATTTCAAATTTGCATGAATTAATGGGTGAATGGGGTGAGAAGGAGGAGTCTTCCCTCTACTCCTTTATTTGTTATTTGTTATTTGATTATAGAAGTTGGTTACTATAAATTAGGAGGTCATGGTTTGGGTATAGAATAAAGGTACTTAAAGTAATTACCAAATTTCACTAAGCTCTTAATTAATTAGCATAAACATTAGGATAAAGTGAAAAAATAGGATAATCACATGGGATATAGAGATATGGAAAGAAAATGAGGTATATTTCAACCCCATTAGACCACATTAACTTTCCCCTCTAGTGGAGGATCCTAGCCCCATTGTTGTCCTTCCCCCAATAATCCTTGGAACCTTTTTATTTATTTCAAAATAATTATGTTAAAAAATTTCAAACTCACCATGGTAAGTCTATATCATGGCCTAGATAAAATAATAATACTAAAAAAACATATTTACAATATATAAAAAGTCAAGTTCAAAACTACCAAAGGGTATTACACCAATTCCAAGTGCATCACCACATGGGATGTTTTCTACCTTGCCATGTGACTATATTTTTACCCTCCTAGCTACCTACAAAACTTAATGTGCAGATGGATGTAGTTGTGACAATCCTCTAGCCAAATCATCCACCAATACATCAATATTTATATCAAGCTTCAAATCTAGCTCCATATCATAGATTTTAAAGAGGCACTAATTCTTAAATTTAATTTTCATTTGCTAGTGACTTTTCAGTATGAAGTAGCTTTTTTAGAGCAACACTTTAGATCAATCCTTCCTATATTCCTTCACTGTAGAACATCAACTTGATAAATCCCCTCATCTTCCAACTACTCTCCCTCTTCCTCCTACCATACTCTTTTCAATAATATGTTTGCACCATCCTCCCCCAACCCTAACCTTAAACCTAATCATGGTGGGCCTTCACAACCTCCTCACTAGTGTCATTACCATAAATCCCACTTTTGCGATGCTTCCATTTGTTTTTCCTCACAACATCAACCCACCCCAAAATATCCATACATTGATGAGAAATTACTAGGGTTCTTTGATCATGCACATTTTTTTCTCAATCAAATTCTATCCCCTAACCCCTCTTTTCATCCAAAAATAGTTACTCTCCCCAACCCCACTACTACATACCCTTTCCTTACTCTTAATGACAAAGGGAAATTATTCAAATCTCTTATTTACTCACAATTATCAAGTGAAAGACCAAATATCCATGATCATCCTTGACAATGATAGTAAAAAAAAATCATATCCCAAGACTTTGTAACCCATCTTCAAATCTCCACCACAACACACACCTCTCATTTTCACCTCGATTGAGTACAAAAAGACAACCCTTGTATTTTGGTTAATAAACATTGTACCATAACATTTTCCATAAGGCCTTTTTGAGACATTGTCAAATGTGATGTCTCCCCCCTCCAATATTAACTTACTCTTGCACATCCCATATCAATGTCACCACAATGCATTACATGATGCATGTTGTAACACTTTTAAACTCTTTAAATAAGGTGAATTCTATGAACTTACTTTTGTTTCAAAAACAATTCCTCTTAATCCTATAGTCTAACCAGTCAAATTTCATAAATGCCTTTTCCTTTCTATTGTACCTTTCCCAAAACTATTTTCTATATTTGCATTATCCTTCTTCATAATCCTATGAAATAGTAATCCTCCTTCGACCTCTCCTTCCCCAGCCATACCCCACTCTCTTGTTTGTATTCTTAGTCCCCTCATCCCCCATTCAAAATAACCCATCCATTTTTTACCTCTCTCACAACCCCACCAAAGAACATAAAAACATCCATTATTATCCCTACACATGTTTTTGATTCCATCTCTCTCCATCCCTATACCTCAATCCCAAATTCCCATAGTGCTCTTAGCTGCTACAACATCAAGATATATAGAATTATTACCAAATTGAGGCTATCAACAAGCTCAACATCTTATTCCAAGACAGTCACAGACACATAATTTTTAGCAAACCTAGACCTCTTTTCCTCAAAAGAGCAACATCATGCAACATGGTGTTGCTACATCCATGCACATAATCCATATCAGGGATCTATAGTATCTACCTTCTACTCAAATTTACAAGATCTTATAGAAAAGTCCTGCACTTTTATAGATTAAGAGTCACTCCAACTTTGCTCCTCATCTGCTACAAGATGTCACACATCACTCTATTTTTGGGTTGTTATATTCATTGTAGTGAAATTCTAGTTGAGGTGGATCTACTGACAATTGAATTCAAAGGAATCGATAGCAAAACAAAGGTCAAGGTGGTTTGACCAAGTAAAATCGAAGTCAAAGATATCAACAACAAGTCGAAGGTTGAGGTGGTTTGATCTGGTAAAGTCAAAGTTGAAGTTGAAGACATGGACAACAAGTCAAAGAGGTCAATCGACAAGAGGTCGACATGCGGGTGTGTGGAAACCGACTAAAAATTTAATGAAGGTCAACTGGAATCCGAGTTGGTAGTCGATTGTAACAGAATCCTGAGATTTGCGATATTTGTATCCAATGATATGCGTGGATCTGTAACCGTCCTTGGGCACCTTTTATTTAGGTTTTTTCCTACTGTAAATCCTATAAATAAAGCATGTTGTAATGTTGTAAAGGCTAATGAATAGAAAATAAATAATGTAGAGGTTTTAGGCCATGCATATGTAAGATGAATTGGCTATAGGGTTGTTCTTGTGTAAATAAAGAAGGTATGATGTCAATTGTGTCTTAGGTGTGGACCAAGGTTATGCATGTACCTTCTACTCAAATCCAGTGTCAATAGTGTCTACCTTCTACTCAAATTTACAAGATCTTATAGAAACGTCCTGCACTTTTATAGATTAAGAGTCACTCCAACTTTTCTCCTCATCTGCTACAAGATGTCATACATCACTCTATTTTTGGGTTTTTATATTCATTGTAGTGAAATTCTAGTTGAGTTGGATTGACTGACAGTTGAATTCGAAGGAATCGATAGAAAAATGAAGGTCAAGGTGGTTTGACCAGGTAAATTCGAAGTTGAAAATATCAACAACAAGTCGAAGATTGAGGTGGTTTGATTGGGTAAAGTCGAATTCAAAGACATGGACAACAAGTCGAAGAGTTCAATCGATAAGAGGTTGACATGCGGGTGTGTGGAAACCGACTAAATATTGACTAAAGGTCAACTGGTAATCCAACTTGGTAGTCGATTGTAACAAAATCATGAGATTCGTGGGATTTGTAGCCAATGATATGTGTGGATCTGTAACCTTCCTTGGGAACCTTTTATTTAGGTTTTTTCCTACTATAAATCCTATAAATAAGGCATTTTGTAATGTTGTAAAGGCTAATGAATAGAAAACAAATAATGTAGAGGTTTTTGGCCATGCATATGTAAGATGAATTGGCTATAGGGTTGTTCTTGTGTAAAGAAAGAAGGTATGATGTCAATTGTGTATTAGGTGTGGACCAAGGTTATGTATGTAACCTTTTATTATAAATGAATAAGACAACAAGAGAGAAGAATGATCAAGGAATGTTGGTTTCCCGGTTTGGGTTTCCAGGGTAAAATCTTTGTGTATTGTTTGTTTGCATTGTCATTTACTTTCTTGTTTAAATATTTCTTTCTCTCTTCTACTAGGTTTAGTGTGGAAGTCTTCCTCATTTCCTAACATGTAGTATCATATATTGGTTTATTAACATGTGGTATAATATATTGGTTTAACAACCTTATATATGAGCTAAACCCTAGGTTCAGTAAGAGTTGTAAGTCAGAAATCTTTAAAAATTGTGTTTAAATAATGGCAAGTGGCTAGAGAATAGAGATCAAAAAATTTAATGGCCAGAATTTTTGAGCTTTGGAAGATTAAAATTGAATATCTCCTTATAGATCGAGAATAATGGACAGAAGTCTTTCCAAGCACCATGCCAACACATATGTCAATGAAAGAATGGGAGAAACTCGAGAGAAGGGAAAGGAGTATGATTTGACTTTGCCTTGCAGATTCGGTATTGTTGAATATCTCAAGTAAAGATTCAACCAAGAAATAGTGGGACAAGTTGGGAAGCTTGTACCAATCAAAATCCCTGGTAAATAAGTTGTTTTTCAGAAATAAATTGTATCTTATGAGGATGAGTGAGGGAAGTTCAGTGAATGAGAATTTAAATGTGTTTAATACCATTTTAAGTCAGTTATCTTATGTGGATATTAAAATCACTGAGGAGGAGAAAGTTATTATTCTATTATGTTTTTTTTCCAGACTCTTGGGATATCTTAGTCATGGCTATATGGATTAATACAACCATATTAGCACTAGAAGACATAGTTGCATCTCTACTTTCAAAAGAAATGAGAAGGAATAACATGGAAGGATCGACTAAAGATGCATTAGTGATGAGGGGTCGATCGATTGATAGAGATAAAGGAAAATTCTCTAGTAGAAAGTCTAAGTCGAAGGGTAGATCTAAATCCCATGTTCAGTCGATGAGAAGATGTTGGAAATGTGGTAAATCTAGGCATTACAAAAGGGACTGCAAGTCGAAGGCAATGGAAATCAATACAGGATCCAAAGAGAAGTAGTCGATTGAGAGAAAGACAACTCAAAATAAGGGAGGTGATGTATACCTATCATCGACTGGTACATAGTTAGATCAATATGTTTGGTTTATTGACTCAAGGAGAATCCTATCATATGAAACCACATAGAGAATGGTTCTATGAATATGAAAAATATGAAGGAGGAAACATGTTCTTGGGGGATGACTCGACAACCAAAATTATCGAACGGGGAAGAGTTGTACTAATACTATAGGATGGGAGGAGTAGAACCCTTCCAGGTGTGCTACACATTATGGGGTTGGAAATAAACCTGATATCTATCAGCAAGTTGTTGATGCAGGGGTTCACACTCTATTTCGGAAGGATTCGTGCAATATGGTCAGAGGTTCAATGGTATTAATGAAATGAGTTTGGATTGGAACCCTATACAAGTTATCAGGGAGTTTCGACTCAATTGGATGCAAAAACATCATTGTTCCTGAATTTGAATCTACTTTGACTTGAATTGACTCGACTCGGGCTGATTCGATTCAAACCAACTCCACAAGTCATCATAAAGTCGACCCGACCATGCTATGGAACAAGAGGATGGGACATATTGGAGAAAAATAACTTCAATCTATTCATAACAAAGGTATGGTCAAATATTTTCCTAAATGCAATTTAGAAGTTGACTTTTGTGAACATTGTGTATATGGAAAACAAAGTCAGGTGAGGTTCCCATCTAGAGAAACAAGGGAAACGAGGATACTAGAGTTGGTTCATAGTGATGTGTTTGGCCCTGTTTCAATGCCTTCACTTGGTAGATGCATGTATTATGTCTCTTTAATATATGATTTTTCCAGGAAGAATATGGATATATTTTCTAAGGAAGAAAGAATAGATTTTTGAGAAATTCAAAGAGTTTAAATCTCTTGCAGAAAACCAGACATATAAGAATATTAAGTTGTTGAGAACTAAAAACGATGGTGAATTCTGTGGAAAGGAATTTGATCATTTTGTCAAGAAATGTTGCATAGCATGCCAAAATGACACACCAAATATCCCACAGCAAAATGGAGTTTCTAAGAGAATGAACAAAACATTGATCAACAAGGAAAGGAACATGCTCAGTGGTGCTAGGCTCGCACAATAATTTTGGGCAGAGGCAATCAACACTACAAATTATCTATTGAATATGCCTCCTTCATCGGTGTTAGTTGATAAAAATCCACATGAGATATGATCTGGTAAGAATACTTCAGTTTCACATCTCAAAGTATTTGGCTATTATGCATTTGCGCATGTTCTCAAGGAAAAGAGAAGAGAGCTGGACAGGAAGTAAATCAAGTGTATTTTAATTGGATACAAAGAAAGAATGAAAGTATATAAGATCTAGGATCCTACATCAAGGAAAATAATAATGTACAGTCAATATGTGGTCTTTAGATAATTCAGAAGTAAGTCTGAGCCTAAAGAAATTTTTCAAAGAAAGAATAATCCATAGAATGTGCAGTTTGAACAGAGGAATGACGAATATGATTCAGATGAGTCGATTGAATTATAAGAGGAGGTGGAAAAACCAACCTCGGTTGTAAGGAGGTCATAATGACGCAGTGCCTATAAATCGGCAGGGTTTGCTAACCTCTCGGTCTATGAATCTTCAAAATTCCCAAGCCAAAATGGCTCTTTAGTTCCTATATGGAACCTTCAACACATATGAACCATAGGTCCTTATAGAAGTTATTCCCATGTGAACAAGCACTAGGCATGAACCTCCACTCCACGTGACCACCGGCTATGACCTGGGGCCCAACCTTCGAGCGTGTTGGGTTTCGCAATGTCGAGACTTCTGCTGCAATGCATCGTGATTCCTCGGATTCCCGAAATCATGAAATGAGCCAACGGTCCTTAGCTCCTCCCTTAAAATATTCACTGATGTGACCCTCAGCTACAACCTGGGGCCCAACTTTCAAGCACATTGGTATTTCACGTGTCAGGGGTTTGTGAAGTGACTCTCTCCCCTTTTCCCAAAATGAGAAACCGTGATGATCGCTTATGTCAAATCGACGGTCCTCGATTCCCATGATCCAATGCTCTAGATTCTTCCTCCTCTTATCAAGATTTCACAACTCGCGACTTTCAATTTACAACTTCCTCCACACTCCCAACTCCCAAAATTTCAATATTTCAAAGTGCCAAATCAACGACTCTCGCCCCTTCAGATATGATGGTTGTTATCCCTCCTGAGCTTGATTTTTGCGAGGAAATTTCGGCCCTCATCCTTCCTTTGAAATTTCTTCAAGTCTCTATCCCTCCTTAGCTTGATTCTTGCTACAACTCAAGGATTCCAAGGGATCCTTCACGCACTCCTTGCGGATTTCGCAATAACCTCTAGTTATTTGATGTCATCTAACTCTACGCACTCCTTGCAACAGAAGTTCTTCAACTTCTCTCTTGGGTTGGAAAAGTATAATACTTCAAACACACAACTTGCACGACTTTGTGCTATACTTGCACTTCTACTGGTATAAGAACAAATCTATCTCTCCTGAGCTTTTCTGAGGTAAAACTCAGAATCTTGTCAACGCACTCCTTGTGGAATTTCATTGCACTCCTTACAGGAATTCTTAGGAGGAGATACAATTGAAACTTATACTCTCCCTCTCACGAACTTCATACATTCAACATGAAATCACATGCATACACACATCATTAAAACAAATGCATAACACAACATATAAGAACTGTAAACATACCATTCAATAGATGCAAACAACGACCATAACAACACCATGAAATTGGATCAAAGCATTCTTATATTAACTCAATTGCTTATGTACATGGATTCAATAGAAACAACTATCTGCTCATACAACTTCTACAATATTTTTTTTTCTCTACTCTCCTAGGCTCTCTTTCTCTATTGCTTCATTACCATGAGAATAATAATACAATACAATACATACGAGGTAGCTTTCTTGAGTTTTCCCTCCTATAACTCTAAGCTATATTTTCGAATTAAAGACTATATCT
>JZKD02S2184339.1:405088-418109 GCA_000966675.3 Picea glauca
GCACCAAGGGTGTCTATGTTGCTTGTATGGCATGGAGTTGGGAAATAATGCCAGAATGATCCTTTTTGAGCATCTTTTCCATGCGATGGGAACTAATTATCTCAGGTGAACCAGCGGTGATGCCTTGGAACTTATATTGTTGGCCCTCATAGTCGAATTGCATGGTTAATTCCTTAAAATCCATGAGAATGGGACCCAAAATCCTTAGCCAGTTTGCACCCAACATAATGTCACAACTGCCCATGTCGATAGAAAACATATGAGATTTCAGGTGGTAGTCACCAATTTGGAGATGCACATTTTCACAACGCCCTCCACATTTCATGGAGCCACCATTGGCAATCATGATTTGGAAATTATTGACTGCATGGATATAGCAATGAGTTTCTTGGGCAATGTGGCGATGAATAAAATTATGGGTGCTTCCACTATCAACAAGAAWGATGACCTTTCTATGCTTGATGTAACYGATTATCTTGAGGGTTTGGGGAGCAGAGAAGCCAGTGAGAGCATTTAGGGAAATGACCGGTTCTACTTTGGGAGGGTCTGAGGGAGGGGTTATGTCAATGGTTTCAGGTGACTCATACACAAGGGGAGTTTTAACAACTTCTTCTGAAATATACTCCGAGATGGCCATAAAAATATTTTGTTCCTTAGACTTGTGGCATGGAAAATATTTGTCATCACAATTATAACAAAGGCCTTTGAGTTGGAATTCATCCATTTCAGCCCTGGTCAATTTTTGGATCTTTAGTGGAGTAGAGGGATTATTGGGATTTATTGGTTTAGTGCGAGGGATAAAGGAGGGTTTCCGGTTTTGAGAAGATACAATCAGTTGTTCTTCTTTAGCTCTTTTAGTAGCCTCCACCCAAGTCTGAGGCCGAGCCATGAGGACATGGGCACGAACCTCATCCTTGAGGCCATTGATAAAACATTCTCGGAAAAAGGCATCAGACATGCCCTATGTATGAAAATCCAGGCACTCAAAAGTAGCTATAAAGTCTTCCATTGTTATGGATTGTTTCAACTTTGTCAAACAACCTAAATGGTTGGTGTCAGTGTCAAAGTGTTCATAAAGCTCAGTCACAAAGTGTGTCCAAGCAATATACCCTTGACAGGAAGTTTTTCTCCATTGCCACCATTGCCAACGTTCTTGATCTAGATGGAGAACACCATACCAGATTTTGGCCAAGTCATCTATAATGTCGTATAAAGAGAAATAATGCTCCATTTGGGTTACCCAACCAATGGGATTTGATCCATCAAATTTGGTCACAACCACCTGTGGAAGGAGTAGGTCACGTTGAAAGTGATGGGGCTGCAAATTATGGGAATGAGAGGAAGTTTCAGCTTCAGTGTGTGGAGGTGGGTCAGATAAAGGGTTATCTGCAAGGATATGCAGCTAGGTGCAGATCATCGAAATGAAAAATTCAAGCTAGGTAGTCATGTCTTGTTTGTGTTCCTTGATTGAGGTAGCGATGGAAGACTGCATGGTTGTATTGATGGTGACAACGTTGGCACTGAATTGTTTCACTTCTTGTTGGGTCTCTGTGAAATTAGATTGCAAGGTATTGAAGTGAGCTTCCAAGTCTTGGCTATGGGTATGGGCCATGATGATGAGGGAACAGAAATGGGGCAGGTGGGGTCAAAATTTTTTCTAAAAAATGATATGTATGAATGTGATAAGGGTGAAGAGATAAATCCAATGGAATGGGCCTCAAATAATGGTGCAAAAATTTCCAGACTTTTTTTTATTTTTCTTACACCTACGGAGTTATACTTCGGTCTGAAGAATACTGCAGTGATGAAATGCCCAAATTCTTAACCAGGAAAAATTGTGTAGTGATTTTGCAACTCGAACACAGTAGCATGGCAATAGATCTTGTTTGTTTTAATTTGTGTTTCTGTCCCCAAGGGTTAGGTATTCAAGGGTTCTACAGACAAGGGTTTACCCTATGTTATGTCTCTCTGATATACGTGCGGGCTCCGACAATAGTACTCGACCCAATATCTCATGGAACTAACTAAGGAGGCTAGACCATGCCCTTAGTTGTATTACTCGACTACCTAGGTACTAGAGAGTATCTTCCCGAGTGTTGTTCTCGGTGGCACTATAGAAATCAGGCGGTCGATTGGTTTATCTAAAGAGGGATTCAAAAAATCTAGGTCGATCCGTACACAGGTGTTGTCTGATGTGCTACCACTCGAAGGGGTACCAACAGGGGTTACAAGGGTGGCCAACAGATGTGCGCTTAAGTACCACTTGTATTTTCTGCATGTATGAATCCCTCAATCGTGGGTTTATGCGCATAACGACAGATCTTTGTAGCTTAAAGATGTCAAAATACGTCTCTACCCTGAAAAACATTTAACCCACAATTTATGTCGAGGAAAGTGCTCTGATACCACTTGTAATATTCCATATATAAAAAGTATGCAGAATATAAATAAAATGCTAGAAATGGCATATAAACAACAATATAACCAAAAAAACACCACAATAACACTGAAATGATATCAAAATAACACCAGAAAGAGCACTTTGATTCTGAGAGCAATGTTCATGGACCTCTTCGAGGGGGAAACCTCCAGTCAAGTAGAGCTCTATTACAATAATATCCAAGCTAGGTTTCTCCTACCCTCGACTCCTATTTATACTAAATATGTCTATCAAAAGAACCATCTAGAGGAAGATCCTTCTTGAAGTGGAAGCTTCTATTAGGTCTTCTTACATTCAACTTATTCTACTTTATTGCAAGGCCTTATTAATATTGACCTTTATTACATCCGAATATATTGTTCTACCTATGTGTGGGTTAGGTCCCTAACATGTTTCCAAGATCCCCCACCCGAGCTGTTGCAAAATGGATAGTCTGAATATCAGTTTCTATATCAAGAAGCCTTTGGGTATTCTGTTTTTTTAGAAGAGTTGCCCAGTTCTTTATACGACCTTTTAATCTCTTGAGCTTCCAAATAAAGCGATGTTGAATACAAGACTCAGTGAGAAAACAAGTATCATTCCAAACATCAGTTACAATAGAAGAGAAATTTGTTTCTAAGAGCCAACTCGAGTTTAGTTTGAATGGGAAATGGAACTTTGGTGTTGAAATATCCAAATGCAAACAAATAAGAGCGTGATCTGAAAAATATGGTGATTCTACCCAAGAGCGAATTCTATCCGTTGTAGGGATTATATTCTCTGAAATGAGAAACCAATCAAGTATTTTGGAAAGTGAATCAGAACCCAACCTCCCATTTTTCTAAGTTGGAGCTAAATGATATGGAGCATAGTCAACAAGCTTGTGATTAAGAAACATCGAAGTGAAATAAAACACTAGAGCATCCTAAGTAGCAGATTCGCCCCAGATTTCCCTTATGGAAGTAGTAAGGTTCAAATCCCCCGCTAATATCAAGTTTTCGAGGTCTAGGAGACCCCAAGCTTCTACTTTTCTCTAGAAAGTCTGTCTGTCAGAACAGGGGGCATAGATATTAAGAAGGTGAATCCTTTTGTTGTTGAAGCGGAAAGAACGGAAAGAATAATGCCTCCAAAACAAAGGTGAGGAGAGAGATCAAATTTAGTAGGGTCCCAAGCCACGACCAAACCCCCAGAGGTGCCGAGAGAGCTGACAGTGAAAATGTACCAATTAGGAAAGAAAATATTTAAAAAGTGTTTGGCCTTTTTGCTGTCAACCAGAGTTTCCTGTAAGAAAATGATGTCTGGATGTGTGAGAGAAATTAGTCTTCTGAAGGAGGTTGTTTTTTGGAGGCCCCCCACCCCTCTTATGTTAAGGGAGAGAAAGATCATGGCTTTGCTCTTGCTAGGGCTTCCATGCCTCTAAGCACCCCAATATCAGTAAGAGGGTGTGAAGTAACCATTGAATTTGATGAAGAAGAGCCCTCCTTTTGACGAGCACTGTGGGTTTTTATCGGTGAGTCTTCAATACCATGGCCTCTGGTCCAAGAGTAGTCCAAATGTGAGGGAGTTGGCCTGGTCTCAGGTGTTTCCAAGTTAGGATTGACCATGAAGAATGTGGGGAGAAATGCCTCTATAAGTTGGTAGAGATATGGGGCTTAAAATTTCTTTATATGTAGGTAATAAAGAATCTAGAACAACGCTTAGACTATTTTCTCCCAATTTGGATTCAGTGAGAACTAGTAAGTGACAAAAATATGCATGTTCAATGAAATGGTCAACAAAAGATTTAGTTGAAGGGAGAGATTCAAGTGAAGGCTCTCGGGCTGTCATAGGACTGATAGAAGAGTTGATGGAAACTTGGATGGGGAGAAAAGTTGAAACAATAGGGATGTCACCAGAGAATTCGAACACAGATAGAGAGGAAGGGTGTAATTCAGAAGGAGTCTCTCGCTCTTCTAGAAAACTAATAGTGGGGTTGTATGTTAAAGAGATCGGAGGGAAAGTTGTTTTAGGCGCAACCAAGTTGTGTGAAGGGTGTTGAAAGTCCATATTAGAGGGTAAGATTGGAACTGTGGTATGTGCGACAAGAGGATCAGATGTTATAGACAAGGCAACAACTGCAATAGTAGAGACAAGGGTCTGGGTTTGGACTGAGATAGATGAAAGTGAAGTCGAAGGAGAGGAAAGATGAAGTGGAAAGGGAGATGAGATAGTACTAGACATGGCCCTGAGAGGAAGAGGAGACGAACCAGATAAAATGGGAGAGGATTTGTCTAGTAAATCCTTTTCCCATGAAGTGAGAGAGGTATAAAGAGTCAGACAAATGATTTTTAGCTTACCTGTAAGCAAAGTCAAATCAAAATGTGCACCATCATCAGGAAGATTTGGATAATGTAACTGAGAAGTTTGTACTGGGGAGTCCACGTTGTAAGCCATCTCAAGCATTGATTCCTCTGAAATATCATCATCAAGAATGCCCGAGCAAGCTTTTTTTAAGTGGCACGTCTTTCTGCAGAGAGAACACTTGAAGGGGCACCAAGGTAGTCTAGTTTCTGACGTATAAGGTGTCCTCGCCAGTCTATGTCCAAAGATTCGAGGAGTCCTTCATGGATATCTACTTCTACAAGAATCGTTGCCAATTTTTTGTCTAGGCCAATGAGTGTCTTGGAATCCACATAGATAAAATGGCCTAGGGAGTTACCAATGGCCATAAGAGATTTTTCATTCCAAAGATGCAGAGGTAGTCTAGGAAGAAGGACCCACGGGTGTCGAAGTCTGAAGTAGTCTAGAGTTGGATCGAAGTTCACTCACCAACGCTTCAACATAAGGCTATTGTCGTCTATATTCCAAAGTCGCTCCAGAATAGTTGTAGAGTCCTCAGGTGTGTTGAAATGAAAATAGAGCCAACATCGACCAAGATATGAAAGGGAAGGGGCATATCCCAGTAACGGCCATCAAGCAATATTCATCCAAACTTCCAAATCTATATAGCAAAGGTGTTTGTAAGAAATTACGCTCACAAGGCTACACAGGGCCATAGAGACAGAGTCATCCAAGATAATGTTCGCACCAAGGACGAGCTTATTCTTAGATTTCTTTGGAATCCACAGACGTTGAGTGGGTTTCCTACTCCTAAGAGGAAATAGGCGGTTCTGAAACTTAGAGCTAGAGGTTCTGTTGTAAACTGGTGTAGCCAGAGGAGCAAATTTCTAGGAAAGGAGATCACTATGTGATAGGAGAGTAGAGGGACTGGTAGTGGAAAAATAAGAAAGGTGTGAAGGAGGCCAAATCTTACAAGTTTCAGTTTGTAAGCCTTGAAAGGAAGGTCTCCTTTCTACAGAAGTATTTGTGGTAGATAGGGCAGAGGATGGAAGAGCAGGAAAGGTGTTGTCAAAGGTTGAGGGGGGACAAGTGATCAGAGAAGGAATGATCATGGAAGACTGTGGGGATGGTTGGAGTAGGTTAAAACTTAGGGAAGAGGGCAAAGCAACAGAGTCAAGTGAAGTAGGAACAATATTATGCCTGGAAATCTCATCCATCAAATTAAAATGACCTGCACTATTCCATATGGCCTCGTCAACAACACTCATGAGTGCACTGACTTGTGCCTCCATCTGTGCAGGTCTCAAGGGATGAAAAGTGTAATAAAGAATGTTGCAGAGGTCGGAGTTTGTCTCTGAAGTTTCCAAGTCAAAGGAGAGGGTCCACCATCGATGAGCAGTGACTTTGAGAAGTATGACAAAACAGATAATAATGTAAACAGTATGAGGGGAGGATGGTGGACTAGGAGGGAAAGGAAATGCTCAAAAGGGATGGATAATCCACAAGAGCTCAAAATATAGCATGTAATGAGCCGGGAATACATTAGATCCGCCAATAGTAGTAACCAAGTCCATCATAGAGTGTACCAAGTCCATCATTAGAAGAGCTCCAAGTTTTCTTCACATTAATTTAAAACATAAATGCATAGGATTGATTCTAAAAACCTCACTTTTCATCATAATGGTCCCTATGCTAATATGATATTTGTGGATAAAACCAGTTACAAGTCTCCATTGAGAAAATAAATACTCCTTAACCATGGTGTCATAATCAAAAGGTATTCTCATTATAAAACTAATATTTTAAAGAAATATATAGCCTTTATACTAAAAATGGATTTTCCTAACCACATACAAAAATAAAATAATAGCAAGAAAGGGGATTTATAAGGCATCATGTTTTTTTAAGTGAAGTTGATATTAAAATGAAAATTTCATAACCTTTTTACTTGTGGGTATCAAATTTTAATCAAAACCATAAATTAAAATGTTTAGTAAAATACACATACCATTAAAACCTAATTTCTTTTTCCTATGTATAAAGATGTAATGATCCAACAATATAAAGGGTATTATAATTCACAAGAAGCCTATTACATCACAAAGAATCTAGAAATATGGCCCTAAAAGCCATTTAAGTGTTGATAATGGTAGTCCTCGTGCTAATTCAATGTTTGGTCCTGTGTAAGAAGTTGTATGCCTTTTCCACTCAAAAAAGTTTACTTTGAAAAGGAAATAGAAGAGACAAAATTCACAAAACTAATCAATGTTAGGAAAAATAATATTACATTAACTTTATAGTTTTGTTAAAAAAAAATTAACAAAGTATTTGAATAATATTTCAGTAAATTACTTTTATCTCACAATTATTATTAAAAAACTAAATAACTAAATTAGCAAAATCTTTGATTAATATTTCAGTAAACCACATTTACCTTACAATTATTACTTAAATATTTATATATTTTTGCTATATTCAAATTCACTTTAAAAATAACATTGGTCATCCTCATATTGACTTTGAAAAATGTAAGCGATATCCTTGGGTTGGAAAAAATTGGAGGCAATGTTGAATGACCAAGGTATGATGAATATGACCAATTTGCAAACGACACGTGTCGAATTATTCAAATTGTAGCTGGATTCCGGGTCCACCGCCCCATATTGTAAGAAGAAGGACCGCTCGAACGGCTAGATATTTTTGACCGTTAGGACATTTTAAATCGAATTTCACGGGGGAGGAGTTTGAACGGTTTCCTCTGCCCAAACATGCTGCGAGGACCCCATGTCAAATTTGCCCCGTCACGGACCAAATAAGATCTACATGTTCTGGCCCTTGGATTCCTAAACACTCTAAGACCCCATTCTAACACTATTTTAAGCGGAAGTCTGTAGCTTCTGCTCTGCTTTGTTAGAGAAGAGTTGATGGGATCCGAGCTAGAATTGATTGGATCCAAGGTAACAATACACTAGAGAAAATTGCAGTCCAACAAGATAGAATTGATTGGATCTAAGGTAAAATACAGTAGAGAAAATTGCAGGCTGTTCGAGAGATTTTGCAGTTTTTATGGCGTCTAGAGGCTTCCCCACTACCTACAAATCGCTACAGGTAAACTCGATTGATACTGATATTGATTTTGAGCTGTAGAAAAACATATTAGGCACCCATGTTCTCACTATGGCTTCGGGAGGTCTGCACCAGCAGCTACGAATTGATTGTAAAGTGAATTATTGTGATTAAGAGCGGTTTTCACGGCTTATTTTGTTGATTTTTATTGATTCAGGATAACGTTGTGTCCATGTACAAGAGCATGTTTCCTTTCTCCTTTCGGAGAATAGGAGACGAGACGCCGGAGCAGAGACGTGCAAGACAGCAATCGGAGAACCTGAAATGGCAGCAGGAGATGTTCCACAGGATTCTCAATATGATCGGCCTCCATAAGGAGGAAATTGTATCAGAAGAACAACTGACTGCCACCAGATCTGAGTTGCTGGGTACCCTCATTGTCTCCCCTGCAGAAGGAGAGTGGCCTGCCATAACAAGGGATAAACTTCTGTTTCTTCAGGTTAGATTCCTTATTTTTATGATGTGGCAACTGATTGACTTAAATTTGTTCAGATTGTAGGGTTTTGAAAGGTTTCTGAACTTGTTTTCAACCATAAATGCCAAAGTATAAAATTTTCCTTAATTGGTTTTGTTTTTAGAAATAGTTATAGAATCTCTTTTGCTTAGCTACCACCCTATAATGAGCACGAGTGGTGTATCTATACTGTCAAAGTCACTCTGTATCTATGCTGTCAAACTCTCCATGTCAATACAAGCCCAATTAGCCGGCTGCTTGCAGTTAGATCGCATTATTGAAGCAGGAATAAATGTCAGTCTTTTCCCCTCTTAGAGAGTGGCTCATTTTGTCATGATTTGTTCCTGAGATTATCTTTGTGGGAAAGAAATGCTTCTTAGGGTTAAGAGACATGAACGGGAGACAATTCAAGAAGTATTTTCCTCCACTTTGACCCTTAAGACCATCAAGGCCACCCTGCAGGCCTATTATACTGTAATAAAAATCAATTGGTTTTCTGACAATGATACTCTGATCCCTGGGATTTTGGTCATTAGGTCTTCATATTTTCTAGATCAGGGATATTATATGCCGGGACTGATTGCTATGGTAGGTTAATGTTGTTGAATGTTTTGTAGTCACCCCTACTAACTCATGCAACCGGGGCAAGTGGATGACAACTAGCTTTTCAAAATCTTTTCTTGAGGCAATCAAATGAGCTAAGCATTGAATAGCTAGAGTCCAAAACCAAGAACTATATAAATTTTAATTACCCTTGAGAGTATTTTTGTGGGAAACAAATCCTTCTTAGGGTTAAGACACATGAACGGGAGACATTTTAAGTATTTTCCTCCACTTTGGCCCTTAAGACCATCAAGGCCACCCTGCAGGCCTATTCTACTGTAGTAAAAATCAATTGGTCTTCTAATAATGATGCTCTGAGCCCTGGGATTTTTGTCATGAGATTTTCATATTTTCTAGATCAGGGATATTATATGCCAGGAGTTATTGCTATGGTATGTTAATGTTGTTGAATGTTCTGTAGTCACCCCTACTAACTCATGAAAGTAGGGCAAGTGGATGACAACTAGCTTTTCAAAATCTTTTCTTGAGGCAATCAAATGGGCTATAAGCATTGAATAGTCGAAGTCCAAAACCAAGAATCATATAAATTTTAACTGCCCCTTTATTTGGGCAAATCTTTTGGAGCATGACCATCCTAATGACCTAGCTAGACACTCTAGACAGATTTGTGCCGTATAGGTCTTGTTGTAAGACTAATCAATCGATTGTTTTAACAATGATGAGATCCAGCTCCTACATCTAGTTTTCAAAATCTTTTCTTGAGGCAATCAGACGAGCTGACTGAAAATTGAATAGCGGAAGTTCAAAACTAAGGATATATCAATTTTAGTTAGGCCTTTATTTGGGCATTTGTGCTAGCACATCTCTTTTCCACAGGTAGTGGAGCATGACCAAGCAGACACTCTAAACAGATTTGTGTCATATATAAAGATCTTATTGTAAGACAAATCAATTGATTGTTTTAACAATGATGAGATCTAGTTCCTACATCTAGCTTTCAAAATCTTTTTTTGAGGCAATTAGATGAGTTGACTGAAAATTGAATAACGAAAATCCAAAACCAATGAATATATCAATTTTAGTTAGGCCTTTATTTGGGCATATGTGCTAGCACATCTCTTTTGACACAGGTAGTAGAGCATGACCATCCTAAAGATCTACCAGACACTCCAGAGAGATTTGTGCCATACATATATTATTGCAAGATAAAATCAATTGATCGTTTTGACAATGTCAATTTCAACTGTTTTCTATAATAGGTTTCTTCAGTATTAGAGTTATTTCTTACAAGGAATTGCTAAACTGTGTTGATGTTGTTGACAACCTTATCTCATATTGTAGTTTTAAGCCTCGCAAGATAAGAGAACATGTTTAATTTTAAAGTCATGCAGTATACCTTGCATATAGCACATTTTCATATTGTTTTGAACTTTTTCTAAAAGCAATTTTTTTCTAATTCCTGATTTGTAGCATAAAGGGATTACTTTCTAAGACCTATACCTCGTTCTTAACATGGAGCAGGAACTATTGTATGCAAACTGTATATCAGAAGAAGACTACCATATGTCAAAGAGACCTCTACTTCTTCGTCTCGCAGTACAAGGTGCCGAGATTGACTCCAGGGATGTTTTACTTGGGGGCAGACCCAGCCTCTGCCCCCCAATTACTGTAAGCACTGAGCCTATTACCATGCAGCCAGAGCCAGAATCCTCAATCAAGCAAGAAACAGACTGGTCGGTAGTAGAATTCAAAGAGGATCAAACCCTGTTGAAAAATTTTCCAGTCAGGAGTACAGAGGACCACAGCAAACAGAAATCTCCAATGAAACAGGTCATAGGTGCAATTTCTCGTCTCAGCTTATCTCCTTACAAGGGAGGAAATTCCAAGGACAAACACCCTTCTGTAATTGTCCCACAGTCCACAGATTTCCAGAGTTCCAAGGAAAGCTGTCCCGTAAGGAACCCTCCTACTCTTCCAATGCAAGATGGTTATAAAGTTCCCACTCTGTATATAAACCCAACGGAATCATTCAAAGAGAACCCATTTTGGCAGGTTGCTGGATTGATCGACTTTCCTGAACAATCAGAGAAGAAAACTTCAGAAGAATCAGCCCTTCTGGGGCAACCTTTGGCCCCAGTTCATAAAAGGGGGGCCACTAGGACCAAAGTCAAGAAAGCCTTCAATCAATTGCTCCACAAAGTGCAAAGAGATCGTTCTAAGGAGGGCGAACCAGAAGTTCCATATTCATCTCATCTTAGTGATTCTGATTCTGACAATGATGACCAGCAGTTGAAGAAGGTGAAGAAACCATGGGGAATGGATCTGTTCAAATCCTCAAAGAAGACAAACACAGAGGAAGAGATGGCTTACCTTCCTCTAAATGGAAGTACGGAGGAGGCTCTCTCACCTTCAAAATTGGTTCTGAACCCTATTGGAGAAGGCCCAAATACAAAGAAGATCAAGAAAAAATTACATTCAAATGGTGCAGCCACTGACTTTTTCATTGACAAGGTACCAGTAAAGGCCATTTATGTTATTCTTATCCTTTGAAACGATTTGATTTTCTAACATAATGAGGTAGGTTGTATGCATGGTCGGATGCCACAAAATCTCATGTTCCCTTGTGTTATTCTCAGGTTTTAGGAGAGAACATAAAAAATGAACTATCACGAATTCGTGCAGAGATGAACACCACAAATCCCAACCCAACTTTTACGTAAGAACTCTAAGCTGAGATAAAACCTTGAATGTTTTGTTTTGATTGTGAAGCTTAGACATTGCAAATTATAATTAGCCTCAAATGGATGTAATAATTGTCGACACGCATAACAGAATGGTTCGACATAACAGATAACTGACAGAAAAACTTTTTTTGATTTGCAATCTGCAACATAAAATTATTCACTCTAATCTAGGAACAACAGACTGATTATTCTTTCTTCCTGCATTTCAAACAGGAATGAACAGATTGAAGCCATTTCGACACGCTTACCTGTTGACAAAAATGAACTGAAGAAGTTTTTCCCCAAGTAAGATCCTATGATCTCTTTCCCTAGTTGTTTAATGCAATGGGAGAAGTAATTCAAGAATGCAGATTTAACTGATTTTGTCAATATCCAGGTCATGGTGTGATAGGTATGGAGATATAGTCTTGGATGTGGTTCAGAAAGAATTCAAAGATCATGTAGGCGAGATGGAGAATTTACGCAAAACTGCCCGAGAGAAGCGCAACAGTGCAGCCAGAAGAAGGGGTCTAGAAGATGATGAGGATTGTTCACCTAGAATACATCATAAGGCCAGAAAAACAGACAACACTAAAGGAGGAACCCCAAAAATGGTGTTCACTACTCAGGATGAGAACTCTGAGCCCAACTTAACCTCACCCCTTTCAGCCATCAAAAGTCAACAACTGAATGCACCTTCTCCCTTCCATCATCCAAAATCACCTTTCCCATTCAGCCAAGCTCATCAAGCTAAATCACCATCTTCTTTTAGCCCTGTTAATCACAATCCCAAATCCCCATCCTTTTACAATCAAAGTGTAAAATCGACATCTTCAATTCAGGATGAGAATTCTGAACCCAACTTAACCTCACCCTCCTCAGCCTTCAAAGGCCAACAACCCAAGTCATCTTCTCCCTTCCATCCAATGCCAAAACCACCCTTTCCATTCAGTCAAGCTCATCAAGCTAAATCACCCTCCTCTGTTAGCCCTGGCCCTCGATCCCCATTCTTTCACAAGCAAAACCCGAACTCACCATCTTCAACTCGGGAGAGAAAACAATCTAAATCACCTTCTCAGGAAACTCATTTTGAATCAGCAGTAGCTCGTAGTTTGTTCACAGAGATGAGCTTGGAATGATCAGGTTGTTCCATAGGATGTTACCCAAGAAGACAATTTTATCCAAGTCCTCTGGATATGCGGCTGTGCAGTGTGTTGTGCTGTGTAGATATTCTTTGGATGTATTGGTTGGAGCTAGCTAGTTAGCTCTGCTCAGGTCTTGACTGAGCTGAGCTATAATGCACTGAAAGTCATGTTTTGTGACTTCGTTATCATTATATCAACTGTTAAAGCAATCATTTGTAGTTATTGATTGATTGTGGTGTAACAGGTTTTGTGTTGCATCTTATTGTAATAA
>JZKD02S2184340.1:6912-22703 GCA_000966675.3 Picea glauca
TTTGTCTTGAATGCTTTGGAGAGTTATTTTCACAACCTATTCCAAAGCTCTAGTCCTAGTATATTGTTGGTGTAAATATATTAAAATTAAAAGGTTTCTAGATTGATTTTAATCAACGTTGATTTTAATGGTTGTTTGTTACACAAAGGTGAATTAAAGTGAAACTGATGATGTTTGATACTCGACTCCAAGAAAGATAAAAAGAATGAGATGCAAATTTTATTTTCAATAAACTTCTAACTATGGAAAGGAGAAGAGTTTTGTTTCTTTAAATAGAAAACTCTTAAGAATGAAAATTTTCATACAATTTCATCCTCAACAATAATTCTAACCAATGCCAAATTATAAAGAAAACATTTCCAAAATAAAAAACCTAATACAAAAAGTATTTGTTTTTTGTTTGATTGCAAATGTAAATCGAAAAGATCATCTAATGCTTCATTATTTCACCAATAATGAAAAAGTGACTTCACTATTGTGATTTGAAAGGAGGAAGAAAAAGAATACAAACAGAAACACTCTCAACAGTCGACAAGAGACTAAAAGAAGAAAAAACTATATGTTCAAAGAAAAACACCAAAAAAACAAAGAATCACACTTAAAAAATCTTTCGGAAATGAGTAAGGGATCAAAGACCAAGTAAAAAGTACTGAGATCAATGACTTTCCTTATAACAACCTCCCACCAATCAGATGAATGAAAAGAGCAGCAAAAAGAACACAAGTTTGAGGAAAGATGGTAATTTTTGCGATAAGGAAAGACAACACAAAACCCAATTAGGACTAAAAGAGTGAAAATAAGAAAGTTGTAAGTCTGTTGGCGTTCGGAAGTCACTCCTGGATTGCTAGCAGGAGCAAAGCCTGACGCCCATTAGTTTTAATGTCACGGTTTGTTTAAAGGGTGATCAAATGGAGAAAAGACTCAAAACAACACAATCTCAACTCGGAAACTAGACCAGGCATGCATGAACGAGTGAGGTCTTGATAAACTCCAAACAGTGAGTCGTAATAAAGGGTGAGTAGGTGGAAGACTTGTACAAGAAGGGTGCAAGATCTATCACAGACATCCGGTTTGCAATAGATGAAGAAGAAATGTATTCGAACCCAAAATCCTTTTACATTCAAACACATATACCAGAGAGTACAAAGATGCCACAACAAATCCTTTATCGCAACAAGATTGTTAAGTCCACATGAATCCTTCACTGTGAACCCTCTAGCAAAGATGAAACAAAGACGGGAAAGAAAGGAAATTGTTTGTTATAAACCAAGAAATCTCAAACAAAGAGGCATAACCAGGAAACCAGAATGTCGCTGAAACTTTACAGTCGGGAGCTTAGCTCTACCATCGATAGATACAAAAATGGAAAAAATGCCTACATATACTCAAAACAACAACAACAACAATATCAAGAAAGTGCATTGAAGGCTTTGCGTCTGCATGGCTTCTGACATTCTGCAGCCGCAATCTTTGAATAATCATGCAACTTGTGGCAGACGCGATAGATCTTTTGACAGTTACATCGACGAATCGACGTGCTTTTAATTCATTTCAGGACGTCCCCATTATGGCGGAGACGATGTCTAAGCACCCTCAACTGCCTCAATAACTGCTTCTTGGGATTGAGAACGGCCAGGCCAACTCAACATCTCGGGATAAGGAAGAATTCTCGCGCTGCCATCTGGCACAACCGAATAGCTTGAGGGACAGACATGAGGGCCAGCGCGGAGGACATGGTGTATGATAGGAGTGATGACAGAGAGGGGTGACAGAGGATGATCCAGGGCGGAAGGCATCCAGGTATATGGGGAGAAAATGGGAGAAACGAGCTCACCTCCGGGTGAGAAACTGATGTGGAAAGGAACGAGACGCATGGCGGGAAATGAACGGATGATGGGAAGACAGGATAACGATGCGGACCAAAGAGGAGAGGTGAGTGGATGACACATGGCAGTAGGGGAAAGGCGGAAGGAAGAATGAAATGACAGGAGGAGGGCCCACACTAGNTGATCTTTTGAATTTCATGCTCAAAATTAAAGGAAGGTGTAAGCTTTGGAACTTCTCTAATCTCAGGAGCATGGCTTTGAATAATATGGGAGAGAGGTTGGGCATTCTTACCTCTGTGGTTTTCTGCTACCTCTTCATCAGGCTTCTCTGCTCTAGTGGATGACTCAGGAACATCAGGGGCTGTTACCCGCTTGTCTGATCTCAGGTTATACCTACCCCGGCCACCGCCAGCTTTGTCTGCTTTGCTGAGCTCGTTGAGTTGACCATCCACAAGAGACTCTTCATATGCTGATTTGGTCAGATGGGGGAAAGGGGGAGTGACTTCTAAACTGTGAATCTTTGGCTCAGGTTCGTCCACTTCTCCTTGTTCTTCATCAGCCATGAAATTTTTATGGAAGGGAGCCTGAATTCTTTGGTCATCTCTGTCTCTTTCCTTCTCTTTGTGCATATTTGGAGGAGAAAAATTATTTGGTCTCCTGAAACCTCCTTTATTCTCTATGTTCTGAGGGCCCTTATACATCTACCTTCTTTCCACCTTCAACCTTTCCACTTCTTCTTTAAGAAAGTTCATTACTTGTGCCAACTCGCTTACTTGAGGGTGGGACAATGGTGGGCCAGAGGAGTTAGAGTCAGAATTCGAGGCCTTGGATTTTTCTTTTCTTCTATCTATGTGGGCCTTGTTCCTCAGTCTGTCTGCTGCTAATATATTAGATTCCACCTCTATAGCTGCATCTTTCATATGAGCTAAAGAGGTGGCTCTCCTTTCTCTTAATACGATACAGAAATCAGGGTCAAATGCACTAGCATATGAAATTTGAGCAGAGGCTTCGGAAGGTTTTATCTCTGCAGGAATTTTGTTATACATTTTATTGAATCTTTTGGAGAAGTCAGAGACAGACTCTCCTTCCTGCTTCTTCAAGGACCCAAACTCAGTCATGTAATATATATAATCTTTTCTGTCCCCCCATTGTCTCAGGAAAACATTATCCAGAGCTTCAATACCAGCAATAGATCCAGGGGCCAGTCCCCTGAACCACTTTCTAACCTCACCATCGAGGCTCTGGATGAAAACTCTCATCCAAACATATTCATTCTCAATATTTAGGTTGTCATCATAGCTATAAAAGGAAGCCAGGTGCTCCTCAGCAGTCACATCTCCCTCACCACTAAACTTGGGCATGTATTTCAAATAGTCTCCAGCAGGGAGAGGGTTCAAAGGTTGAGGAAGAATCAAAGGAGCATATCTAGCAGTGACTATGGCATCCATTCTGTTCGGAGGGGGATTAACACTAGCGATAGGGATTTTGAGTGGAGGAGAACCTGGGGGAGATGGAGTGCGAACAGGTGAGGAAGGAAGAGAGGTCCTTACGGGGGATGACGGGGAAAATAGAGAGAAGTCTAAGGGACCTGAGTGTACAGGTGGCTTTCTCTGTGCAGCAGTAGAAATCAAAGGAGGAGTAGTAAAACATCCTGAGAGGGGAGTGACAAGGATCTCTCCCTCTGATACTAGACCAGGAGGGGAAAACTCAGCAGGAACACTCCCAAAGTTCAGAAAACGTGAAACTTCAGAGGAAGGACGACTAGGAAACTGAGAATCCGAAAATGGAGTTCTTACAGAAGGGGAGGCCGTGTTACCATTTTCATCGATAGAAACCTCTTTTTCAGCTCTCTTTCCCTTTCTGCGCACCGCTTCCAAGTCTGCTTCTGGAGTGGCCAAAGGCAAATGTGGATTTGACCTCGTATGTCGGCCTCTCGAAGCCATAGTTGATAGAACAGGTTCTCCT
The DNA here is from genome assembly GCA_000966675.3 of Picea glauca. Taxonomy (NCBI): domain Eukaryota; kingdom Viridiplantae; phylum Streptophyta; class Pinopsida; order Pinales; family Pinaceae; genus Picea; species Picea glauca. The sequence goes on from JZKD02S2184340.1 coordinate 10,704, forward strand.
CAGCGGAGTCGTCACAGTGGAGTCGCCAGGTGCATAGTAGCAATCTTCAAGTTCTGATATCTGATGCACCTTCAGAAATCAGTTAGTCGTTGTCGTTCTGCCTAGGGAAAATCTTCAACTTCGTCCCCAGCAACAGTGCCAGAAATGTTGGCTATCGGAAGTCACCCCTGGATTGCTAGCAGGAGCAGAGCCCGACGCCCATCATTTTTAATGTCACGGTTTGTTTAAAGGGTGATCAAATGGAGAAAAGACTCAAAACAGCACAATCTCAACTCGGAAACTAGACCAGGCATGCATGAACGAGTGAGGTCTTAATAAACTCCAAAGAGTGAGTCGTAATAAAGGGTGAGTAGGTGGAATACTTGTACAAGAAGGGTGCAAGATCTATCACACACATCCGGTTTGCAACAGATGAAGAAGAAATGTATTCGAACACAAAATCCTTTTACATTCAAACACATATACCAGAGAGTACAAAGATGCCACAACAAATCCTTTATCGCAACAAGATTGTTAAGTCCACGTGAATCCTTCACTGTGAACCCTCTAGAAAAGATGAAACAAAGATGGGAAAGAAAGGAAACTGTTTGTTATAAACCAAGAAATCTCAAACACAGAGGCATAACCAGGAAACCAGAATGTCACTGAAACTTTACAGTCGGGAGCTTAGCTCTACAATCGATAGATACAAAAATGGAAAAAATGCCTACATATACTCAAAACAACAACAACAACAAGATCGAGAAAATGCATTGAAGGATTTGCGTCTGCATGGCTTCTGACATTATGCAGCCGTAATCTTTGAATAATCGTGCAACTTATGGTAGACGCGATAGATCTTCTGACAGTTACATCGGCGAATCGACGTGATTTTAATTCATTGCAGGACGTCCCCATTATGGAGGAGATGATGTCTAACCACCCTCAACCACCTCAATAACTGCTTCTTGGGATTGAGAATGGCCAGGCCAACTCAGCATCTCGGGATAGGGAAGACTTCTCGCGCTGCCATATGGCACAACCGAATAGCTTGAGGGACGGACACGAGGGCCAGCGCGGAGGACATGGTGTATGGTAGGAGTGGTGGCATCGGGGAACGCGTGGAAGGAGTGGAGAGAAGTGGGAGTGATGATAGAGAGGGGTGACAGAAGGATGATCCATGGCGGAAGGCACCCAGGTAGATGGGGGGAAGATGGGAGAAAAAAGCTCGCCTTCGGGTGAGAAACTGATGTGGAAAGGAACGGGACGCATGGCAGGAAATGATCGGATGGTGGGAAGAAAGGAGAGCCACGTGGACTAAAGAGGAGAGGTGAATGGATGACACGCGGCAGCAGGGGAAAGGCGGATGGAAGAATGAAATGACAGAAGGAGGGCCCACACTAGTTAATCATATGGCAGTTGAGGAGAGCGGGGCTGCACGAGCACCGTTGATCTGGGCGTCTCGATCGTGGCCGTCGGAGAGTTGCACCTGGGATTTCGGACCCCCCCCCTCCGCTTAAAGGTATAAAGGCAGGGGGGGGGGTCCGAAATGGTCTTCATCGCCGTTGATCCGGGCGTGCTCATCTGGACCGTCGGAGAGGTGCGCCCCCGATCTCGGACCCCCCCCCCTGCTTAAAGATCAGAAGGTAAGGGGGGTCTGAAATTTGTTGTGCGCCGTCGATCTGGGTGCGCAAATCTGGACCGCCCAGTCTTGCTTGCTGCTTACCACGGGCACATCATCGCCCGAAACTTTGGACAAGTGGGTTTTAACCCATTCTTTTGATATCTAAACCCCTTAGTAAGAAATATCGCTAACAGGTTCTTAACACCCTCATGGACTCATGTTCAGGCCAGGGGGTGAACCATGCACATGATCTTGGTTGCTCGGTTCTATGGTTGGGAGGAAAGTGGTTGTTCCCTTTGTTTTTCCATGAGTTTAGTTCAGATATTCTACTCTAACCCCTATCTATTCGAATGCTTTTATATCTATGGTACTGAACATGTTAAATCTGTAGTGAAGTGGTTCCTAGTATCTGTTTTAATGATCATATAATTGTTGTGTGTTATTTCATGTACTGAATTTCAATATCTCTGTCTCTGTGGGGTGAATTGGTTACATATATAGTGAAATCCTTCAAGTTAGCATGCATCCAAAAACATAGACAAAGGTTGTTTGATGACTACAGTCTACAACTACCTTCAAATTAAATCTGTTGAACAAAAGGAAATTGATTTGCTTGCATAGTGTATTTGTAGCCAAGCGTACCTTTTCCTATGGAGAAATTATATTTCCTGTAGATGACTATAGTATATAGTGAACCTTCACTAATAAGTATACAAATTCAAACTATAAGTAAATATACCCTGCAACCCTGAGATTATATTCGACATGCATGTAGACCTGTATAGGTATAATATGAACAGAGACATATTATATAATGGGTAATCTTTATAAACGATACAGTGACACTGAAGTAAACTGACTATAAACAGAGTTAGGTAATATATATATATATATATATATATATATATATATATATATGTCTAAACATACTCATAGGAAAATAATCCAACAAAATCCACAGACCCCAATACAGAAGAGTTGGAGCATAGGTACTATGGTATGGTTTAGTGGTATCGGCGCAGGAACAAACTAACTTAATTCTGGTGGGGAGATCGACCAAATTCTTGATTAATGGATAAAATAGGAACAAAATCTAAAATATAAATTGCATAGCGTAGCTACAGTGCAATATGTAATTCACGACAAGTTAGGGTATATGATATGAACGAGTAAAGTAAAACACATGAGATAAAACAGTCACAAATGGGGAAAGCGAGGCTCAGACTAAACTCCTACCATTAATATTTTGTTTCTATAACATAAATAACTGCCCGAACTTCAACAAAAAAACTTGGAAGTTTTGAATACAAGCGCACAGTACCAGTGGGAACGAACCTCCCTTAAACACAACACTTCTGTGCTAGTTGTAGGTTCATTACCATACATGGTTAAATCATATCGGGTAAACTTTGTAATTAATTATGGGAAATTAACTAGAACAATTCAAGAAAAGAATTCAACTCTGTTTTGACAAACCGAACTTTCGGAAAATTTAGAAGAGAATGTTAAACACAGAAACCTCAGTTCTGAATCCTGTTTCTTCAATAATATCCACAACAAATAAAAACCCAATACATTGTTCATAATCATTTAAGGAAATGGATCTCTAGATATCACAAATCCAACCAAGCACAAGCTTGGCGTACTTTCGATGTACCATTCATTAATACAAAATAGGGTGTACCCTTAAAAACTACTAATACAAAACTGGAAAATGAAAGATCTTCACAGTATTAAGAAGGAGACGTAGCCTTGATCATCGATGCTAGTAACTCATAATAACTTAGACAGAGGGCCTTTGTAGTTGGAACTCGAGTACCTCTTGGAAGAGTGAAGAGGGTGTTCCCCTTCCACGACGTGATCACACCCTGCACGAAATAAGGTGAAACATTAAAAATGTATCCGACAAACAATAACATAACCATTTTAAAAATAATATAACGAAATGAGAAAGGAGCTTAACTGTAATAGCGGATTTTATATCCTTCGCCATTTGCACCAAACCATGTGCTCCCAGACTGAGGAGGGAAGAGGAGCTTGTGCCTTTCTGATGGGTACCCTTGTATAATAAAGGGGCCCATCATTAGTGATGAATAACGGCTTTTAACCCAAAGAAATCATAAGCAGGGATAACATGCATATAATGAGCGTAAAGAAATAGTAAACATCAATCCATTGTAACAGTCTAAATATAAACAAAAAGGATTAAACCGCCTCTGGACTTTAGGATGACACCTATAATCGGTATAATAATACCAGTGAATTTAAGGTTTAAACACATAATTTCTTTTTAAGATACACACTCTACTGAGAGGTCTATTACACACAGGAAAGGCCAGTTATATACTCTGTCAACTAGGAATTAACTGATGAAGGAAGCCATACCCAATACGAAAGTTCAGTTAAGAAAATAAATAAATAGAATATCTCGGATGCACTTTTTCAACAGACATCGGGATAAGACCTTCCACAAGAGAAAGATGGCTCGATCTCGACAGGAAAGCTAGTACAAAGAGAGGATAACTGCAAGAACCCTAAACCCTGCTAGAGCACCCCCGATTTTCCCTTTTTCTTTATTAACACCGATACAAAACAAGAATTCTACCAAGGATCTATCTGTGAACTAGAGTTACAAAAAACTACTCGATGAGACAGAAAGACCCGAATGGAAAATGATAGCCAAGTCGACTTACCGCATATAGGGTTGTCCATCGAGGATTTTTCTGCCAAGAGATATTCCACCTAGAACAAGGTTCGATTTCACAGAAGCATGACCACGTTGCTAAGACAGGAAACTAAAACAAAGTTTAGTCTGGAGCGTTCCATTTTTCCTTCACCAAGACAAGACCGGAATGAATGAAAGCTATGGGATACCCTTCGTATGGAGTAATGGAGGATGAGTGGGAATTGTACCTGGCCACGTGAACAAATGGTAAGTGCTGACATTTCATTGGGCATGTCGGTCGAGCTCTGTAACGATTAGACTTATCTCAAAGCACCATAAATGTTGCAGACAGGTCTTTAAGACGAGAGGGTTGCAACCTGTTGTGTTTGCTCAGAGAATTAATGGCGAGGAACCCGGATGGCCTACGTAGGTTTAATTCTTTTATCACCTGGTTACACTTGTTATACGTTGAATCCCAACTACCATTACTTTAACCATATCCTACCCAAGGTTTATCCTCTCGCGCTTATGCTTTTGTATAGTTTAGTGTTCGAATTTTACCCCAAAAGGGTTTGTTTAAAAGTATGCCGAATGGTGTTAACTTCTTCTCATAGACCCTGTAATAATATTTATACAAGGTCATTTATCATAAGGCTTCACATCTATGACCATTGCTTTTATAGAATAATTAGTTCTAAGTAGTTACCCCTTAACATAAAGTGGGTTTTGGAAACGAAACGATGGGTATTACCAAGTTGCAAATAAAAAACAAGGTATCCCTAGCTATGTACCTATGATCGCATATATAACTCAGTACTGGAATAGGAAGAGGTGAAAATATGATAAAATCATTTAGAGACGTAAAGGAAAAGGACTGATATACATCATGGTTGATGAATGATTGAAACTTTAAAGATAGAGTATCAACTCAAAGTACCCAATAAGAAGAATAATTCAAAAATAAAAATAAAAAAATTACATGTAAATTTTGAGGTACATTACATATGGTATCAAAGAAAAAAGGTGACAACACTGGACCTGAATAGGGCCACAATAGCTTCTTAGTATAGACATAAATATATTTTGATTTATGTAAAACTAACAAAAATCTTATGGTTACAAACATAAAGCTATCTTTGTTTTGTGTTAATTATGGCAGCTCAGGACGATGCAAAAATCAGGATGGGAGAAAACCAGCAGCAGGGACCCCCTGGAGATCCAAGACAGAACAGTGACAGAAGTTCTCCCACATAAGTTTTGGAAACAATGAGTAACCTTATTGTTGAATTACAAATTTTCAAAGAAGACTATGAAAAATTGATAAAAGCACAACAGGAACAACAAGAGATAAATGAAGTCCTGCTACGCAGTATAGTGACCAAGAAAACCCCAAAAGATGATATCACTAGAGGGAAGAGTGAGGAAAACTATGGAGAAGGTTCATTATGGGTAGGGCCCCAAATTTCCCCTTGGTGGGAATAAAAAAGCCTCTTCGGATCCCAAGGAGATAAATCAATTAATGAAAAAGGACTGGTGGTTGATAAATCAACCACCTCCATGAATGGAAGCATGGTATGGTTGAGGAGATAGGTCACTATCATCCTGAAGTACCACAAAGCCTCACAGACCCAAGTTTCCTTCTGAAAGAAGGAACATGATAGGAAGGATAACCTTCACCCCCCCAAAAAGGAGATGCATGCGTGCAAGGATGGGAGATAGATAGAGAAGATAATGTGTGGAGATCTCCAGTGGAATGATGAACAGAAGGTTGCAAGCTTGATGCTGAGAGAAAATATGATAAACCTCGTTGAGGCCATGACAGAGAAGGAGATCTCTGAGAGTTTGCAGAGAACAAAACCTGAGAAGAAGATGAGACAGAGAAACAATCCATGAGAAACTGCGAGAATTCCTTGGTGATATCATGGCTTGGCACGGGGGTGGCCAGAGTGCTAAGAATGAATTCCTCTGAGCTTATTGTTGGGTGGAAAAGTGCACACCCACAGTAAGTGATTTGGCTGCAACCTATAAAAGATAATTATACTCATACTCTATGTAAATTGAGTTGTAACTGTGAAATAAAGTTGGATATCCTGTGAATGTTTAGAGATGTGCATGTTCGCTTGATGGTTGGACTATGTTCCTTTATGTTTGGCATGACTGTGTTGGTTTGTATATGTAAATGCTCAATCCATGTAGTGGCTCAAGTTAAAACAAAAGAACTGTGAGTCCATTGACCTTGGGCATAGTTTCACATGTGCGTGTGTGCACTTCCAGTTATTCTGGGCCTCTTGGATAAGGGATTTAGTTAGGCTCAAGAGAGGTAGAGAGAAGGTGCACATAGCCTACACCAACTATGTAGGAGTGGATAAATATCTAAGTTATAAACTCTGGGAGAAACACAAGGAGAATCCATTCATTTCATTTAAGGTAAAAGTAAGATCAGGAGGTATAATGCTCTTAGAGTGTAGAAAAGTGGGTGCAATCCCCACACCTTTCATCTGTGTGACTGATGGATCATGATCACGACCTTAGAATTTTTTCGGTCAAGAATTAATTTTGTGTAGCCCCTGAAAATATTTGGAGGACCCATATGACCAGAGTCTGGAAACCCAGTGCTAGTTCGAAAGGAGCTATCTCTTATTGGCTTCAAAGCTATGGGAATTTGAAGCTCCGGGAATGTTGAAATGTCACAATCACCAAAACTCCCGAATTCCAGAGTTGTGAAGCGTTGTAACTCGTTTATCTAGGGAGTTCGTTGATGACCCTTATTGACCGCCCGATCAACCAAGAGAGGTTTTCGCGTATGGTACTTTGACAAAGTCCCACTTCAGGAGAATGGAGATGTTGTAGCGTAAAAAACTGTGAAGGCCAAAGTGACAAAGTAACGTGGAACATCTATCCTCAGATCCTTTGGGATCCTTCTCATCCGTTCATCATTAAGGAAATGTGTCACCCCTGACCCTCACCGTGTGTCATCCTTTGGTATGTGCCTGCCTGGAAAAAGTGGTTGGTGATGTAATTGAGACTCTGAGAGTCTGAGACTTTGGGACTCCGGAGGATTCAGGGTCTAGCATCGTAGAGATACCAAAAGGCCCGAAGGTTGGAGCTACATGGAAAGCTTACGAGACTTCATAAATATTCAGATTCTGTAGCGTTGGAACTAGGTCTACCGAAGGGCCGAACCCACCTGTATCTGTCCTTGCATATACTGCGTTACCATATGTAGGTGGGGACCCTTCGTGGGTCCATGACTTCGGGACTCCAGAGGATTGGAGCGTAGTGTCAAAGGTAAGTTGAAAAGGATCGAAGGCCCAAGCTATGTGGCATCATTTTAGAACGTCAGGAGTTTGGGACTCTGGAACATATGTGTGCATAATGGAAAAGAGGTGTTAAGCATTGAATGCCAAATTCTCCCCTCGCTTAATTGTTCAATGGGGAGCAAGCCTCACTGTTGGATCAGACGGTGGATGGAATTCCCACTGTGGATGTAGGAAGTTGGAGATGACACGTGTGAGGAGGATCCATGTGGGCTCCATGTGGACTTGGGACAATAAGGCTTATAGAACATAGAAAAGGTATAAGTTCTGATCTAGATCTTGGATTGGAGCATGGTGATAGTGGTGGGAAGTCTCTTGACGAGTAGAAGAGGATGTATATTGATGCAGGAGCATCGCTCACCTATCAAGCGAGCCAGTGCGTGGAGGCAAAGGAACAACTGGACAGCGACAACATTCAAATTTTGGGACATTATAATATGACTGCGCCAAACATTAATACTTGATGTGATGAAGCACACTTTGTATATGTAATGGACCTTGAGCGGATAAGCTCTCGTCCTTAGGTAGATGAGACATTTATTTAKATTTAATGCAAGTAGATAGAATAGTTAAGTCTAGATTAGACAGTTTTTAGCTTTCGAGAGGGAAAACGGAGTATAGACACCCTCCCTTGTATCATTGTAACATAACATTCATTCAGCATTAGCACCGAGAGCAAGCAGAGAGAGGAGCAGAGAGTTATGAAGAAACCTCCATGTACAGTTATTGAATTAATAGGAAGAGCTTTGATTCAATTCCATGGACGTGTTTGATCTCTGTTTGTTGTTGATATTGTGCCTTTTCATGTTTGCTTCTTTCTATGCTTATCTGTTATATGCTGCATATGTAATTGCGTATCAGGTTCGAAACCTGAGGGAATGAAGGAATGAGTTCCAATTGTTTCTCTGTTTAGGCCAGGAGATTCCTGCATAGAGGCAGTCGAATCCCTCCACATAGAGTGCGTCGAGGAGGCTAAACAGTTGAACTTTCATTCTCACTTCGTTCAGAGTTGGGTTTGAGTTATTCGAGCCGTGCAGGTGAGTGCAGGTCAGATTTGAGTCTCAGTAGCAAGTCTAAGAAGAGGGGAAGGGTGAAGCTGTTGCGAGTGTGAGTGCACAGAACCCAGAGGACTTCATCACTTTGAAGTAGTTGAAGAACAAGCCCAGTGAACGTGCTCGAGAAAACTCTGAATGAGTCCGAGCTGATAAAAGCTCAGCGGAGATAGTCCCTTTGTTTCAGTTGCACAGGACGAAGGTGGCGAACAGAGGATTCTCAAGAGGAAGAGAATCGACGACTTGAATCAATCAAGGAGAGTCCCGAATTCTAGTGGACCGTCGGATCGTGGAGGAGTTACGAGGGGTTAATTCGCAGGCGCACCGAGGACCCATTGCCATCGCACGTCAGCAAATCGGGGTTGGCGAGTGCAAGAATCACATGCATGTCGAATCCGCGAAGGGCGATCCCCCGATTTAATCTGAGATGTCAATCACAGGAGGGACAGGTGGCATAATATCCCGAGGGGTCGGGGTTCGACACTTCGGCGTTTTCAAAGTCGAAGGGAGCACAGAGAGATAGCGAGGTCCCGAGTCGCGACGGGTCCCACAGAGTTTGTGTGGAGTATAATACGTGGTATTGGCACCTCGGTACTCGGGGATTTTAATTACAAGGGCTCGGCATCGCGAGAAGCGATACCCCGAGGTTGACCGTTGACCATCGGGAATCGGGGTTTCGGCGTTTGTTACCCGAGGATAGTGCCGCGAGTCTCGCGATACCGCGAGGTCCGATCTGTCGATATTCGAAGAGGAGATCGCCGAGAAGGCTGTGGGTAAGAAACTCCCGCGGGAGTTGGAAGAGCATTGAATCTTCGAGCCGTGGGTTGTGAAGGTCCTGGTGGAGTGACCATGCTCGCAGAGGGGCAGGTTGGTGTCAGAGTGGTATCAGAGCTGAGTTGGAATTCTCTTTGTTCAGGTAGCAGAGAGGAGAGACATAATGCCGCCCATAAGAGAGAGGCAGTCACCTGATCGTGAGGATAGGGATGCCCAAAGAAAGGGTAGGCCAGCAGGCAACCCAGAAATGGAACGCCAAATACGAGATCTCAGGGTGAGACTCGAAGATATGGAGACCACCCAAAGGCGTGGAGCTGACGCAGGGGAGTTCAGCGATCCTGAGATTGAAGAGGAAGCTGGACATGACCGAGAAGAGGTCACGGCAGAAGATGCCTTGACAGAGAGGTTGATCAGGGCCATTTCGAGGATGAGCTCGAAGATGAAGATGGACATCCCGACTTATGAGGGGAGTCTAAACGCAGAGGAGTTGCTGGATTGGATCCGAGCACTCGACACCTACTTCGATTATGAGGATATCAAAGAGGACAAGAAGATAAGGCATGCCGTCATGAAGCTGAAAGGACATGCAGCCTTATGGTGGGACGAGCTGTAGGCAGACAAACGTTCCAAAGGCAAACAAAAGATCAAAAGATGGGATCGGATGATCGCCAAGTTGAAGGCGAAGTTCATTCCGAGGGATTACCAGATCACACTGTTCAGGCGGATGCAGAATCTAAGACAGAAGTTGATGACGGTGAAGGAGTACACCGAAGAATTCTACAGGCTCAATATTCGAGCTGGTCATCGGGAGAGTGATGACGAAAAGGTGGCAAGATACCTGAATGGCCTTAGGTATGATATTCAGGATGAACTAAGCATGCTGACCATCCGCACAGTTGAGGATGTGTATCAGATGGCTCTGAAGGCCGAAGAAAAGCTGAGCCGCAAGCAAGGTCAGCGAGGCCGAGGCAGAAGCCAGCCTAGAGGAAAAACTGTTGTTCAAGAGTGAACACAGAAGCCCAAGGAGGATTGGAAGAGGCCTCAGGGTAGAGCTGAGAGAGGTGGAACCTCACAGCAGAGACAGCAAATTGCTGAGCCAAGGAGGCAGCAAGATGATCAGTAGGGTGGATATGCTGACGCAAATACATTTCCTCGTGCCCGAGGCAGAGGAAGAGGTCGAGGAAGAGTTATCACATGCTTCACGTGTGGTAAAGACGGTCAAAAAGCCGTAGACTGTCTAGAGAGGAAGGTGGACAAAGGAAGAGCTCACATCGTTGAGGTGCAGCAGAGGCATGATGTTGAGAGCGAGGATGAAGACACTGGAAGTGGGAAGTCACTGACAGTACATAAAGTTCTCTTGAAACCTAAGAAGGAGGTAGAGGACACCGCTCAGAGATGTCGACTGTTCCGGACGACTTGCAAGACCCAGGGCTGGAAATGCAAGGTCATAGTGGACAGTGGGAGCACAGACAATCTCGTTTCGACCGAGATGGTGGAGAAATTGGAGCTGAAGACGTGCAAACACCCAAGTCCATACAGGGTGACATGGCTGCAGAAAGGACACCAGGTACGTGTTACAAAACAATGCTTGGTAAATTTTAAAATGGGTGAATATAGGGATGAAATCCTGTGTGATGTCATTCCCATGGATGTCTGTCATGTATTATTAGGAAGACCATGGCAGTTTGACAGACATGTTGTTCATGATGGGAGGATGAACACATATACCTTGAAGAAGGATGGGAAAACCCATACGTTGCTGCCGATGAAGGATAAAGAATTGAAACCAGAAGTTAGCAGCACGATACTTCTCATGAGTGGGAAGGAGCTTCTCATAGAGTTGGAGAAAGATGAGGATCCACAATTCTTTGTTGTCAGGAAGCCGAGAGTTGTCTTGACAAGCACGAGAGTGGATGAATTGCCAGAGGAGATTCAACAACTACTGGGAGAGTTCGTTGATATCATCGTGGACGAACTACCTCGTTCGTTGCCACTGATGAGGAGTGTGAGTCACCACATTGACCTCATACCCGGAACAAGCCTACCGAACAAGGCCGCGTACAGGTTGACACCTCAGGAGAACGAGGAAGTCAAAAGGCAGGTTCAGGAGCTGCAGGATAAGGGACTAGTGAGAGAGAGTCTGAGTCCATGTGCCGTTCCAACGGTACTGAGCCCAAAGAAGGATGGAGGCTGGAGAATGTGTACAGATTCCAGGGCGATCAATAAGATCACCATCAGGTACATGTTTCCATTGCCGAGAATGGATGACTTGGTGGATTGCCTGAGTGGGGCGAATTATTTTTCCAAGATTGATCTCAAGAGTGGATACCATCAGATCCGAATGAGAGAGGGAGATGAATGGAAGACATCATTCAAAACAAACGAGGGTTTGTATGAATGGTTGGTCATGCCATTTGGGTTGACGAATGCACCGAGCACTTTTATGAGGCTGATGAATGAAGTCCTACGGGAATTTATTGGCAAATTTGTGGTGGTATACCTGGATGATATACTGATTTTCAGTAAAACCAGGGAAGAACACTTGAGACATTTGGCCATAGTGATGAGAAGACTGCAGCAGGAGAAGCT
>JZKD02S2184351.1:0-12637 GCA_000966675.3 Picea glauca
GTGCTTATCATGTGCACTTCAGACTGCAATAGGGATAGTATTTAGGAGACGCTAATGAACTGGAGGGATGAGGCCTTCCAATCCCCCCTTTTAAATCGCATTTGGAAACTCATTCTAGGATTTATCCTATGGCAGACCTGGAAGGAAAGGAATAGAAGAATTTTCAAAGGCCACTCCCTCCCATGGCAGCAATGCTGGCATTTTTACCACAATAATATCTTGGAAACGATCAACATACAGCGATGGTCTGAGGTAGACCTAAATGGCTCAGCTTCAGAAGGCCCCATCCTTCAATAATGGGTGCCACTTCCCCCTCTCCCGGCAACCAATACCTACCCGCCTACATTCCAAAGTCCCTCCTGCTGGTCTCCTCCCCCAGAGGACTACATCAAGCTTAACTTCGATGGAGCCTCAAAAGGAAACCCTGGAGCTGCAAGCTATGGGGTTGTTTTCCGCGACCATCTTGGACACATCTTGATCATAAGTGCAAGCTCCCTCGGGCACTCAACAAACAACACAGCAGAGGTCTGGGGTCTTCTCAAAGGACTAAACCTAGCCCACAAAAATCGCTTCACTAAGCTTATTGTCGAGGGGGACTCTCAAATCATAATCAACCTCTTGCACCAAATGCTAAATGGAGTGCATCCAGACAGACTGGCGCCAAGTTGGAGGCTCTCCCTTGGGTTGCATATTCTCTCAGATTTACTATAGCCAAATCAAGCTATCATCCCGTCCCACATCAGAAGGAAGGCAAATCAAGTGGCGGATGATCTAGCTAATTTAGGCACCACCTGGAGTGGACAAGAGCTTCTATGTGACTCAAACAGGGACCCTAATCACCCATTCCTCCAACGTTGCATCCGCAAGGCTGATTCAACAGACCATCCCCCAGATGGGGTGATAGTGGACTACACTTGGCATGAGGAGGAGGTCGGCATTAGCCCACCAGGCACGAGGCCACGTGATGGGCCCGTGCCGACTGCAGTCACCCCCCTCCATCATTAATATGATTCTAGGCGATGTAAATGCTCTTGTACGTGTTGTCTCCTATTTCAAATGCTATAGTATGGCTCTCTCACAGTTACATTGCTCCCGTCTCTGGTCAAGCGGTGATGAGAATCTCCCTTTGTGTTCCTGGGCTGACATTATCCGCTTCCTCTAGCTCTCTGCTAGCCTCCTCCGTTTCCACACCCTCCACTCCGAGTTGTCGCACCCTGCTTCCATGAACGGCCCAATGCCCCACAAGAGAGGAAGGCTGAGGAGGGGCTCTCCTTGGAGGCCTCGTAGGCCCTCAGTCTCACCTCCTAGCTCGCAGCTTCACTCCCAGGCAATTGTCCCTTGGGCAGCGAATACTCCCCCGTGTCTTTGCTCTGCATCCACAGAGCTGGTCCCTGTCTTGCCACCCGTCTTTGACCCCCCCCCCGTGGAGCTCTTCAGAAGGACCTCCTCCTCCTCGCAAGCCAGGAAATTATGATCACCAGAATCCCATCTCCAACACTGGCATGCAGTTCCAAAATAATCTAGATAGTATATACGACCTGGTGTTTGAATTACGCCAGGAGGTGGACAATCTCCACTTCCGGTTGCACTCTACGAATGATAAGGTTGCGACACTCCTTCAACTCCTGGCCTCCATGAGCGAGGCCTTTCCCTCTCATCAGGATGAAACGACCTCAGAGGAAATGCCTTGCGCAAAAACTGGGGAAGGCGACGTCAAGGGGTAGAGTGCAAAGAAGCCTGGGTTGGAGTGCACCAGTTACAGGGTGGCGAAGGCAGATTCGACAACCCAACAGCAACAGCTAGAGGCGACAGAATTTGAGCGCGCAATGGCAATTTGACTGAAGGGATGATTTGGGACTCAGAGCCGACCTACATAGAGGAGGAACCTTGGCCAGGGGACCTCTCAGCCACAGGTCAGAGTTACCAGCCAGGTGTTTAATTATGTTCTTATATGCAAACTCTAATAGTTTTAGTTATTCTTATCGGAATAACAGTTCATCCAAACTTTCTTCTTTAGTCTCAGAACTGTTATGCATACTTTCAAGGCTAGCTATACTGGTTTCCCCTCTATCGGGGTAGTCTAGGGTAGCTATTTTTTACTATGGATGTAATGTGGCACACCGTCTGGAATTTTGGAGGACCTTAATATAAATTAATTCTTTTTACTTAAAAAAAAATATATGTTGAAAATAGATAAAAGTAAAATACAATCATACCATCCACAAATAAATACAAGATATGACCTGGGAAACCCAATATAGGAGAAAACCCAACAAGAAGATGAGGTTGCTCTGCTCTCTTTTCTATGGTATAGAAAAGATGCAAGTACAAAGAAGAGGCACTCTCCATGGAGTTCTCTTTGACTTGTGGCATGTATGGTGATGTAAGAGAATATACATCAGCATTAAAAGGATAACATTCTGGAGTAAGTCACATCATCCAATGCTTGCATGACGCTGATTTGGACTACACAGGGTAGAGCACACTTTTTTAATTTGAAATTTTATGAAAATAAATGTAATTAATGATTGGAGGTTGAGGCCATCCCCAAAGATCCTCTCGGATCAATATCACTTTAATGTAAACGTTGTATTGTATAGAGGTTATGCATCATCCCTTATCATTTTTGTAAATGCTATTTACTTCTTAGTCCTTAGTAGATGGATGCATTAAATTCTGATAGGATAGAATTAGGTTGCTAGGGGGAAATGCTCGATGAATCACCCCTTGTATATATTTTTGTATATTATGCCAAGAAAAGGTTGTTCTTGCTCATTTGTGAAAGTTGGTTGCTCATTTTGTAATAGTTATTATTGAGAAAGAGAGATTTGTTGTTTTTGAGAGCCAGAGAACATTGTATAACATTGTTGAAGGAGTAGTGGAGAACTGCATGTATCTGTGTATATTATCACTTGAATGAATAGAATAGAGAAGCCTTAATCCAAATGTTTGGTTTTTTTGTTGTTGTCTTTATTTGAATCAATGGTAGGATTTCCGTTCATGTAAATCCTTTTTGTATGTTTGTTATTGTGCTTATGAATGCATTTAATGGTTAAATACATGAGTCTATGGAGTTAGAATAAGTTTCAATTGTTTCTCTTTTGAGAGCTCATGCAAGGAGTGCACATTGTCCGCAAGGAGTGCATTGACAGAGTTAATTTTAACTCAGAGAAGCTCAGGAGAGATAACGTTGAATATTTTATAGTAGTAGTGTAGAGAAAGCAAAGAGCCATGAGAGGAGTGCACAGGTCGATTTGTTCTCAAAATATTGGTTAAGGGGAGAATAGTCAAGTGTTACAGAGTTCCAAGGTCGCAAGGTGTGTGCCCAAGGTTTTAAAACCTTGAAGAACCAAGCTCATGAGAGATAGCAATCTAAACCTTTGAGGAGAAAATACTTAGAGATTTTTCTAAGTCCAAACTTCTGAGAGTTTGAAGGGAGTGCACAGAGGAGAGGAGGAGGCCTCATATACCTCTAGAACCTAATCTTAGGATAGATAGAAACCATCAGTATCGAGGGAGGAAACTTAGAAAGTTTATAAGTCCCAACATTTTATAGTGTGGGAGAAGTGCACAAAAAGTGCAAGCAAAGGTCTCATATACCTAGAGAAGTTAATCTTAGGAGGACTAGTGACATTAATCCCTAGAAGGGAAAAGTTTGGAGAAGAGACAATGAATATCCCATGGGATATCTATAGGAATATGATGACCATCAAATATGTAATAGTTTCACGAAGGATAGCCATCAACACCCTTCGACACTTAGTGTATTCGGGGATTTTAATGGGTGTATAAGGAGCAGGATTGTTGGAGTCCCGAAGGAGTGAAGTAATTGTGGTCATTGATCTTCCGTGGACACGTGTCGACAGATTGTTTATCCGAGAGGCTAGAGATTCATGAGAATTACGAAGAGTAAAGGGCCATTCTGCCGAAGTCTTGAAGCCCGGAGTGCAAGGGTGAATCTAGACCGTTGGATCCAGGGAGGACACATGGTGGAGATATGTGTATTTAGAGGTTTCATATTTTGAAAGGAAGGAGGATAGCATCGAGGCAACCGAGGGCCGAAGGATAAAAACATCGTCGACCATCAATCCCAAAGGGGGGGATACATGGTGCCTAATCCATAGCTTCAACCATAGGGTACTTTGGGAGATCAGAGTAGTGTTGGGTGCCAAGAGTCCCAAATCCATAAGGCTTAGTTCCTTTTGGGTTAAGCCCTGGGTCACATCCCATGGTCATATGAGGAAAAAGGGCTTAGCAGAGGGAGTTAGTGCCTAAAAATTCAAATTTTCAAATAAAGAGCAAAGGTGCTAGGAAAGTGCTCGTGGGTTTTATAGAATATATATAGGGAGAAAAAAATGGGGGCTTGTATAAACTATTTTGGGGATCATAAGAGACCCTGAGAGTTGATTTGAATTCCTTCTTGATCGATCCTTGATCGAGAGGTCGCACAAACCCTAAGAGAGGCAGGGGGTTTTTGTCAAGTGGTATCAGGGCCATAATTTAAGCTCTGCATGAATAAATCTTAGAGCCATGCCACCAAGAAGATGCGGGGACAGACATGTAGCAAATAAAACAATGGAGGAGGAAATGAGGAGACTTTGTACAAGTCTAGATGCCATGGAAATTGATGGGTGTTCTATATGTACTAAATCCCTCAATTAAATTGACAGCATGAGGCAAAGGCCAGTACGCGACAACATGCATCAAGAAGTTGTTAGAAGTCACACATGGAGGGGACATATGGCTCGACAAACTTGTCCCCATAACTAGTGACATTATCACACAAATCACAGGGTTACCAACCCAGGGTATGGATCCCGCGTTGACTATGGACGACAAATCCAAGGAGAAAGCATTGGCAGAGGAAATGAAGAATAAATATGGAACCTCTAGGGGAACAAGGGGCATCATGATCAAACGAATCAACAACGTAGCTACACAATTGGGTGAAAAGATATTAGCTTGAAAATTTCTCAGAAAATGCCGCAAATATGAAGTACCAACAATAGTCATTGCAGTTGTAGCTCAGTGCATAGAAGGCACCTCTATGAGCTAGGTGCCATATTTATTGAACTTATTTCAAGAGGACTGCAAGGATGTGTAGGACCTAGGCACAGAGTTCCATTACTCATGGTTGATCACCCTAATAGCCTTCATGGGATGGCGAGAACCAGGGTATGTAATGTTTTGTACTAGACCACAGCTAGCATGAGCAAGATACCTATTACTGAGATTCGAGCCATAGGCCAAGCATAAGAGGGAGAAAAAAACCATGTTCCAAGCATACCTAGAGGACATACAGGAAGTTATCAGCTAATCATGGATAATAATGCCAGAGGATGTCACGCGATATGCAAACATCACCAATTTCCAGGCCACGCAACAAATAATGTGGATACAACCAAGGTAGGATCCAGATAAACAATGGCTATAGATGCACTACTGCATCACAGAGGGTGATATCAACATGGTCATCAATGAATGGCCTGATGAATGGAGGATCCCAGCCATTACCTGGTAAGTACATAAAAGAACAACAGAAGGAGAGGCAGTGTAGGCGGAAACACAGCCTCCGGAAATCCCAGTACCCAAGAGACTGAGGATAGGCCAAATCGAACTGACTCAGGAAGATGAAGGGTCAAAGCAGACGGGGACCCAGTAGGGGAAGAAAGATACTACACAATCGACCAACAGACAGAAGAAACAAGCTAAGGGAGTGCAAGAGACCACCCTGAATCCCATCACATAGGAACCAGGGGGAAATAAGAGACCAATCACGTAGGCAAGAGGTGCACGCAAGAAATAAAAGGTACAATGAGCATCACTAGACTATACAATCATGGAGGAAGATGGGGAAATGATTTCCAGAATGGTCCAAGATTTCCTAGCAGAAGATTTTGATCATGTAGCACATTACAGGGATAAATTGCAAAAGGAGCTAGAAGAAATGGTACAGTTCCTCAAGAAATTCAAGGAAGAATAGACAACAAGCATCAGCAAAGGCATAAATCCATCGACAATAAAAACCAAAGAAAGATTGGAGGTAGAAGAACGAGACCCATTCCACTCCATGCCACATGAAAATGCAATGATTTACATCAAACCTAGCATGTTGTGCATCGATGAAATCATGGGGCAGACACCCTTGAAGGATTTGGACCACATCCAATTGGTCTTGACGCAAATACCATCAAGGGAACTGCACAAATTACAGGTTAGCGTCGACCACGAGGTATAGTCTCGTGCACATAAAAACTTAGTCAAGCTAAAACAAGAAACAAAGAAGTGGGAGGCGCTGGAAAACATTTGTGAGCAAGCCAAGCTCAAAACACAGGAGGAAAAATAACACAGAAATGAAATGGAACGAAGAGTGGGAGGAATTTTTTAGAAACTCCCAAGAACCGTACAAGGAAATGAATTCCCAGTATCAGAAAAGATCAACCTAATTGCATAGGAAATTGATCAGTATGAGAAGGAGATAGAAAATCTTCGATAAAAAATCACCAACCACTCCACTGACAGTGAAGGAGAAAAGGAAGCAGGAATCAACAATGGAGTTGCAGGAGATAGAGAAGTGGGTTAGCATAATAGCTGAATTGTTCAATAAAGAAATGAAACTTTGGATAAGGTTGGAGGAATATTCACAGGTCCAACCCTGGTACAAGGAAGAGGAAAGGATCAATGTAGTGATACAAGAACTCAAATAGAGGCAGAAGAAGACCATACGAATCCTAGAACAAGTCAAAGGGATGCAGGAGATGAAGAAGATGCAGACAGAACTTATCACTACGCAAACAAAGAAACAGGAGCATCAGGCTCAAATAGAGTCACTACAGGAACGGATAGAAGAAGTACTCACACAGGTAAAAGGAGCTAAAACACAGATAGCATAGACCCAGGACGAATGTGCAGGATTGTTGAATGACAATGTGGTAGTTCAGGTAGTAGACACCATCAAGGAGAAGACTGTGCAGGCACTGACAAAAGTAGTAGAGCTCAAGGAAAAGTTTCAGATGATCACCAAGGAGATCAAAGAAGTTCAGAAGGATTAGGTGAGTCGGGATGAGTCACATGTCAGTGTTGGGGGCCTTTTGGCACTAGGTCAAAGTGGAAAGAAGGATGATCATGGGAAAGAAAGCGTGCAGAAACTGAAGTAACAGATGGAAGGTAACACAACACATGAGCATGCAAGAAAGCGTGCACAAGGAAAGCGACAGCTGGAGGAAGAAAAACATGCACACATGGGAGGAAGACCTAACATCAGTAGGGTTAGGGATTTGGTAATACATTGTAAATGGTTGAAGATCTTGACATATATAAATATAGATACGCAAGTATCATATAGTGGTTGGTTCGCTTTTGTATTAGTTCTAGCTTTTGTAATACTCCATCATAGTATGTATGAGTTGATGTGTTATGTAATACCATTATGAATCATTTTTGTAAGTTTTTGAGCTAATAATAGAGGAGATAAGGAAGATATGAGGATTAGATCGCAGGGTTTTGATCCTGGTGTGATCCAGTTTTCCTCATACATATCTTACCGGTCTGAGGAGAACTGCAAGCACAAGGAACTGGAAATGCAGAACTACTATAATAAAAGAGCCAAGACCCAAATCTTTGTGGACGTAGCCTAGGAGGGGGTGAACCATGGTAATATCTGTGTAATATGATGAATGCATGTACATCTTTGTTTTCTTTTAGCATTTAGTTGTTATGCTTAATGAATGAGTTAATACATTGTTATGGAATACGATTTTTTTGTTCGGGAAATAAACTGTGAGAGATAATCGCACACCCATGAACAATAGTATATTTCAATCATGATTCATAGTACATGGCTCTCAATAATAAACCCCTATCTCATACTTAATCCTAGGCTCTAAACACCTCAGTCTTACAACCACCCATTTAAAGTTATCTCGGGTGAGACTGCAAAGTGCATTTTTTGTACTGTGTTGCCTTCTGGTCTACCAGGAGGGCCGATACTTTTAGAGCCTTTATTGGAAACCCAAAAGACATGAACCCTAGGTCAATGACTTAGACGGTAAAGGAAAGTAGTAACCAACAATCATCACCATTAACTAACCATCACATAGAACCTGATAATGTTTCCTGAGAATTATTCAACTTCTTCAATTCTTCACTTCTTAGAATACTCTTATCCTATAGATAATATAACTCAATGTATTCTTTGAAACTCCTCCAAGTTTCATTCCTTGAATCCTCCCAGAAAAGGAGTTATAGAGAAAATGGTATACCTTATTCAATTTTGGTTTATTCAGGAGAGAAAACATGTACAACATGCCCCACGCTCAATATATAACATAATATTCTAAAAGTCATACAAAGGAAACTACAACCCGTATGTTTTCCAATGCAATTGGTATCACTTAATTTGGATTCTCTATGAAGACGTTATGACTGTTTTACCCAGAACACCTGTTTATGACTAGCTTCAAGACTAGTCAAAAATCCTATATTCCACAAAGTGTATCTCCAAAGTTGTAGCAAATAAAGAGATAATTTTTTTACCACAAGTACCTAGATATGTCTTCTCAATAGCATAAAAATTTCACCTTTTGAATCATTCTAGAAAACAGTTATAGAGAAAATGGTAAGATGACCTGTAAATAACATACCTTAGAACACATCACCAAAAGACTTCATCCTCCCTTGAAATTTGGCCTTCTTTACTTCCGACTTCCTTTGAAATTCGACTTATATCTCCTTGTTCATTAACAAACTTGTGTGTGTTGAAAAATGAATGTTTAATGAGATGTATTTATACCATTTATGTCACTTCCTTTTAACATTAGGGACGACATAACACTTGCTTATTTTGTAATTATTTTCTTTAATTATCTCCAGGGCCAACATGTACTTCCTTATTCAATTCAATTTTTCATCTTCAAAAATTAATTTCTCCTCAACCATGAGGATCCACGTGATGTGCCACCTACCACCAGAAACAACATGATGTATACTATCCATCCATGTGTGTTTTATCTGCATGTGCATTTTCCTTCATGTCCAAATACCTTCATCAATCTTGGGGTCCAAAACCAATGACTAGGGTTNCTTGGATGTTCATGATAGTCTGAAAACAACACAATGGCTTCATCAAATATATATTTATGCAGGCTATACACATGGGGTTAAATTTAAAGTTTTGTGGCTCTAAATTGGTTTTGATTTTTTGAAGATTGGAGTAAAGGGTAATCTTTGGAATGGAGGTTTATGTTTCTACAACTCATCCATATCATTTGGAATATTATAAAATATAGTGCCAACCTCTATATAGATTGTAGTGATCAACCATATGAAGAAAAATCAAAAAGAACCCTTGATGTGCAACCTCACTACGCAAAGTCCTCAGGGCACATTGCTTTTGTAGTCAACTTCAAGATTGTGTTTAGAAAAACTGGAGATGTTTTTTGAAAAAACAAAAGAGACTTTTTTCAATAACAGACCCAATAACAAAATAATCTCTCATTTTTTACACAAGTGTCATATTTTGGTAGATTCGAAGGGATCTTTTCATCTTATTTTTCAGATTTAAATATTTAATGATTTCTTATTTTAGTAATTAACTTTGGGCACAGATCTGGAGAATATGGAGAAGAATTTTTGAAAACTGGATGAGGTTTTTCTCAGGAACGGGTTGATATCCAAAAACCTCTCCCATTTTTGTAAAATCTATCATGATTCGAGATATATGATGACATATTTGACCCCTATGTTTTAGCAAACTGACTCCTCTTGTCTAGCAGAAAGTTCAGATTTTGTTGCCAAGTATTTTGTAGTTGTAGCTCAATTTAAGGATGTGAGTTGAATTTGAATTTTGAAGGATAGGAAGACACTCTTTTATATATTGAATTAAGTTGCATGATCTCAAGGGGGGAACCCTGAGAAGACTCTATGTACATTGCATATTTTTGAGTATTAATAAAATCTCTCAGACATAAGTACTTGGATATTATTCTAGAGATTCCTTTGTTGGCTTTAAGTTATCAGTTTTCCTTATGTATGTGTTTCTTTCAAATTTCCCATGTAATGTTTTTTTTATGAATATGTGTTTTATCTTTCCTGGCTTAGAAGTCATATTCTTATGTTCTATGCTGAAGTGTGATGCAAGATTTTAGTTTCAATCTGAATAAGATAATCCAGAATTCATTCTAGTAGTGCTTTGTTTTGTCTTGTTTTATTTATTTATTCATCTATCCATCCTTAAAATATTAAGTACAACATTTAGTTTGCATATAGGCCTTTGATATTGGTATTCATATAACCAATTCTGATATTTTAATCATAAATGACTCATCGATGACTCCATGCCCAATAGTAGGTTCATGCCTCCTCCATTTTTAAACCTCCTTTCATTTCAAATCTGGCCATTGAGCCTAATTTACATTGAGATATCCCTCTCTTGTTTGGAAAGGCTAGATTCCAATCCCAAAGTGGTTTGTGTTTACCTATGTAGTTTTCCTCCCACATCCAAGGGAAATTATAGATTGATAAAATTTTGGCTCCATTGTCGGGGACGAAAGTGAAATTTTCCCTGGGAGAAACGACAAGGTTTAGATCTGATTGTTGATGGTGGACAAAAGTTAGATACAAGGAGGTTGTAAATAATTCACCTAGAGACTCCAATAAAGCTTCAAATCAGATTCAGATACTCCACTGGAGAATGAGACATGTTGAAAGAGATATGAAAGGAAACAATGGAAAGACCAGGTACATAAGATTGAGTTTTCCCCAGGAAGGACTTTTTTGTTTCATCAATATCTTTTTGTTCTTTCTTGAGTTTTTCAAAAGAATATTTCTTTACTTATTGCATTCAAATGAAGACCATGAATCTGCATTTGTATATCTGTTTTTAAAAACTATAGACATACCTTCTTATTGTACAACTAATATTGACCAAGACCCTTTTTCTAAATCATATGATGTTCATGATCACCCTTGTGAGAAAAATGAAACCAAAGTTGATTTTGAATCTTTTGTCCTTAATCATGCACCTTCTAAGATTCAAGAGAGATACAAACCCTTAAGGTTTCCTTCTACCCTTCATGACTTTCCTCCAAAACATTACAAATACCTTCCAAGATTTGATGGAGATCTTGATAAACTTTATGTTGAAAACACACATGGAGAATTTTGAGCATTTTATAGATCTTTTTGAGATAGAACATGATGATGTTTTTATGATAATATTTTCTCAATAATTACATGGATATGCCAAAACATGGTTTAGAAATTTGCATCCAGAGACAATAAGTTCATGGGATGAATTAAGGGAAGCCTTCCTTAGATTTTGGGGTGAATGGAAACCAGGTGATCTACTCCTTTTAGAGTTTTATGCCATGAGGAAAATGAATGATGAAACCATATCAAGTTTCAGTAGGAGGTTTTCCAGTCTTTACTATAAAATTCCCAACAAGATCCAACCACTTGAAGGTGTTTCCAGGCTATACTATGCATCAACTTTCCCTCCAGACCTATCCCTGCTTCTTTTGGAAAGGAAGTATGACACCTTACAACAAATGTTCATTGATGCCCTAGAGGTTTAGGATATCTCAGAGAATGTAGGAAACTATCATACCATGATGATGATGATGATGATGATGATGATGATGATGATGATGATGATGATGAATGGAGGGAAGACATAGTGGACATGAAATTAGAGCTAAAAAGAAGCATGATCCAGGAGCAGTTGATTTGAATTCCAATCCTTTTCATTGTGAGAAGAATACTAATCATACCATGGATGTGTTGGGAAAATGTCATAATTATGTGTTTACTGAAGATTATGATCAACAAGTTGTTGTCAAAAAAAAATTGTTGATGATTTTCAAGAAGCCTCTAGTCTACCTCTCTATGATGAGTACGAGGATGATTATGATATTGATCCTATAAATCAACTAGTTGTAGGTTTTTTATCAGAAAATTATTCCTTTCAGAAAATTAACCACATATTATAGCCCTAATATTATAATTTCACAATTGCAAATGGAAAAATCCATGAACCTATTGGAGGTGGTTCTTTGCCCTTGTGTTTTGATTCATTCGAGTTAGTGGGAAATGATTTTAAGGTCATTAATCAAGCATAGAAATTTGAGGGCATGGAAAATCAAATAGGTTTTTTGGAGCTAAATGATGATTTCATGTGCCTTTAGAAATGTTTTCAGGATCGTAATGTTGAAAATCAGGTTTTTTCTTCTTTGGATGATAAAAGTAAAGACAATGAACCGGTTTATGATGATTATACCTCACAGTCAAAAAATGGTGAAGAAGGGTACATTGTATTAGAAATCTTTGAATGTGAAGTTAACTATCAAAATTTTTCATTTCTTGAAATACAAATCCAATATTCTCAGGTGGTCAAGAGAAAATCTTAGTTGATTCTCAGGAAGGAATATACACACAAGTAAAAGAATTTCCAATTGATGAATGCCCAGAATACATGAGTTTTCTTAAACATATATGAGGAAGGGACAACCTACATCTGAAAAAAAGATTCAATAATAAATTTAATGGAGAAATTAGAAGTGGACCCAACCCTAAAATAAGGAAAGTGGGCCAAGTGACCTAGAAGATGTTTTTAAGGAAGCTACTTGGAGAGTATAAATAA
>JZKD02S2184351.1:12647-27569 GCA_000966675.3 Picea glauca
ATCAAAACCAATTTAGAGCCACAAAACTTTAAATTTAACCCCATGTGTATAGCCTGCATAAATATATATTTGATGAAGCCATTGTGTTGTTTTCAGACTATCATGAACATCCAAGCTGCATTTATTATAATGAAGTCCCATTTTTTGCATCAATTGTAACCTACAAAACTTGCGTAGCGTGCTGACACAACTCGTTGTGCAATTGTGATCTACAACACTTGTGTAGCGTGTTTGCACAATAAAATTTCTGCAGTTGCTATTTTTTGATTTTCTATCAAACAGTAAACTGGGTTAGGATGAAGTTTTTTCAGAAAATTAATATCATCATGATTCATCTACTGAAGAAATTTGGGGGAAACCCAGTTCACGGATCTCGCGAAAATTCAAAAATGGTTGTAGATTACGGTGGCTCATTTCTAAAAAATAGTGAAGCATTTTAACCTGAAATTAAGTGATCTTATTCATATTACCTTCATGCATATCCTATAAAACTTTCATAGAAAAATGTGCATGATTTAAGAGTTATGATAAAAGTACACTAGTGCAATAAGCTCACTACGCAACTGGAAACTACAACACTTGCATACCATGTGATCACTACAAAAGTTCTATTTTCCCCTATTTCCATGAAACCCACATACAAACCTTTTGCTGATGTTTGAAATGTGATGTCCCAATTCTACTGAAAGTTGAAACACCTTGGAATGTACCTGATCATAGCTTCAAAGACAATCCCCATGCAACATTTCGCAGCACCCAAAACTGATACCTATATATTAGGGTTTGCATGTTTTCTTGCTTATACATAGTTGAATATAGGTCATGTTGATAGGTTTATTAAGGGACTCTAAGATATATGCAGGTCATCCAACAAAAATAACCCCTATGCTTGCTTCCAAAATGCGAATACATCAATCCCTAACCAAATTGAAAAACTAGGGTTTATATGTACTCTAATTTCTTTCATATGACATATGGCAGAAGTGTTGCAAGGTGGAAAATCATGCCTTTAATGACTTGGGATGTTGGAGAGGTGACATGACCCAGTAAACTAGAATTGACATGACATTAGACCAGACAAGGACTAGGACACGTGAGTTTACCGCAGTACATTATATGTGCTAACATGAGTGTTCAACACCAACTCATCTGTTTTGGGGGTCCATATTCATCATCGGTGGTCCCCTCACGTCTATTAATGGTATACATCAATTATCAGTAATCAAATGGTTTATACTATTCTTAACTTCATCTCATCTATTCGCTTGTTGTAGATTCGTACCATCGGGGTTGGGATGAATACCTTGGGATGGGGCCATATCATTCCTTTACAACATCCCCTCCCAAGTTACGGTGGAGTATATCACTTGTTTATTAGTACTTTGAATACTTCGAGGGAAGTCTCCTTAGTGCTCGTTGTCTTCCTAATATCTATATGTTGTGTCATAGATCCACATTGTATTTGTTAGTGGATATGATTGTGTTCACAACGTAGATCCACATTGTATTGTCTCATGGATATGGTCTTATTGATGACATGGATCCATCATGTATTATTTTGTGGCCATGGCATAACAATTCATATCATGGATCCAAAATGTATTTTTTGGCATCCATGCTCATTTAGAGTATCGGTATGTCTACCTAGGGGATGGTCTATATATTCTCTCATCCTTGATGTTTGATTGTAGGTACTCACTGGTTCCTTGATCTCCGAGCTCCTTCCTCATGCCACTCGTCACCATGAATTTTCATAATGTATTTCAACCATCTGTTATACTTGTATTTTCCACATTAGGGGGCATATGTTTACTTGTATTTTTTACTATAGGTTGTGTAAGAATGTTATTAGATGTTATTGTTGGAAGATTGGTTGTTTTCATTGATGTCAACCCTAGTCATTTGTTTTGGACCCCAATATTGATGAAGGTATTTGGACATGAAGGACAATGCACATGCAGATACAACACCCATGGATGGGATAGTATACATCATGTTTTTTCCATTGGTAGGTGGAACGTCACATGGATCCTCATGGTTGAGGAGAAATGAATTTTTGAATATGAAAATGTGAATTGAAGAAGGAAGTACAGGTCGGCCCTGAAGATAATTAAAGAAAAGAATTACAAAATAAGAAAGTGTTAGTTTGTCCCTAATGTTAAAAGGAAGTGACATAAAGGGTATACATACATCTCATTAAACATTCATTTTTCAACACACACAAGTTTTTTGATGAACAAGGATATACAAGTCGAATTTAAGAGGCAATCTAAAGTAAAGAAGGTCGAATTTCAAGGGAGGATGAAGTCTTTTGGTGATGTGTTCTAAGGTATGTTATTTACAAGTCATCTTACCATTTTCGCTATAACTTGTTTTCTAGAACGATTCAAAATGTGAAAATTTTATGCTATTGATAAGACATATCTAGGTACCTGTCGTAAAAATTTCAGCTCTTATTCGCTATAATTTTGGAGATAGACTATGTGGAAGATAGGGTTTTTGACTAGTCCTGAAGCTAGTCATAAACATGTGTTCTAGGTAAAACAATCATAATGTCTTCATAGAGAATCCAAATGAATTGATACCAACTGCATTGGAAAGAGTACATGGTGTAGTTTCCTATGTACAAATTTTAGAATCTTATGTTAAATATTGAGTGCGGGACATGCTGTACAAGTTTGCTCTCCTGAATAAACTAGAATTGAATAAGGTCTACAATTTTCTCTATAACTCCTTTTCTGGGAGGAGTGAAAATTGGAGTTTCATAGAATACATTGAGTTATATTATCTACAGGATCAAAGTAATTTAAGAAGTGAAGAATTTCATAAGTTGATAAAGTTTCAGGAAGTAGGTTCTATGTGATGGTTGGTTGATGGTGATGATTTAATGTAAAGTTTTATTATCTCTCATATATTCTTGGGTGGAAGGAAGGGAAAGAATGGAGAGTTCAAGCCTCTCTTGATATTGGAATATTTTATCTTCCTTTTGGATGTTTATCCCTCCCTTTATATTTGGAAGTTGTAGCTACCTTTGGAAGTCATTACTTCCCTTGAACACTAACTATTGGTTATTTCTCATATATCGTGCATGGTGTATTGGTGAACTCTTGTACTATTGTTCATTGATAATTGGATATAATTGAATCTATAATCTGGTTGAAGTATAAGTTGATTTTTTTTTATAAATTTTACTTGATACTGATTCACCCCCCTCTCAATATCAACAATTGGTATTAGAGCAGGTTTCCTTCAGAATAATTTAACCACTGGAAGGAAAATCCTGAGCAGAGATGGATGACCATGATCACATTTCAAATGGGATTCAAATATTTGATGGAATAAATTATGCATACTAGAGTGATAGAGTGAAAAATTACCTAACAAATTTGGGAGTAGAAATTTGGTACTCAGTTGTAAATGCCTATGTAATCCCAAGTAATTCTCCAACCGATCCAAATGAAAACAAGCTTACGAGTTGTAATTCAAAATCCATACATGTTATTCTATGATCATTGACACAAACCATTGCTAGCAAAGTGATGGGATACAACACTGCTAAAGAGGTATGGGACAAACACAAGAGTATCTATGAAGGTGATCCTAAAGTTAAGCAGGTCAAGCTTCAACGACATAGAGAAGAATTTGAAAATTTGAAGATGGATGAAAAGGAAGATATTGCAACATATTTTCTTAGAGTTGATGAAGTTGTTAATGCTATCAGAGGATTAGGTGAAGAGATCAATGAATCCTTGGTTGTACAAAAATTATTGAGATCAATTCTCTTAAAGTATGATGCTAAGGTATTTTCCATTGAATAAACTAGGGACTTGACCAAAATGACAATGGATGAATTACATGGGTCTCTTATAGCATATGAAATGAGAAAAAGTACAGAAAGTGACCAGACAAACAATGAAGCAGCCTTTAAATCTATAAATAAGACAAAAGACAAGGATAATGACCTTGATGAAGAAATAACAAATTTTGTAAGAAGGTTCCAGAAGGGAAGTGGAAGATACAAAGGTAAGTCTCCTCTAAAATGGTTTAACTATGGTAGAATAGGACATATTGTTGAAAACTGCTACTATAAGAAGAGAAGTCTCAACAAAAAAATGATCTTCTAATACAAGGATGATGACATCTCCTCAGATGAGAGTGATAAYGAAGATAATGATGGAGGAGAAKTACTCTTCATAACCCAAGAAACCCAAKATGATGATCACAAGAGTTATAAAGAAGAAGAAATCATTTYTGAAGAAGATTCAGATGAAGAAACMAACGTTGATTCCTTTTGGGGATACAAAGACAATGCAGAGAGTGAACAAGAAGATGAGAATATTGAAAAGTTGAAGCATGTTGAAACTGAAAATAAAAAKCTTAGAAACACAAACATAAAACTAAAAGGTGAATTGAGTAGTTGTGAAGAAGAGAATACAAGCTTGAAAAGACCATTGATAGCTTGAAGGAATAATTAGAAGATTATGAGAAATTGAAAGAAGAATTGGATCACACAAAAGGGGAGCTACTATTGACAATAGAAAAGTTGAAGAAGTTCGAAAAAAGAACTGAAAAATTAGATGAGATCCTTAGYAGAAAAAGATATCCAAACGACAAGACAAAATTGGGATACAATGACAGTTTGAAGACAACAAAGGAAGATGAAAATGATGAAACCAACACTCCATAACAAGTTGAACAACAAGATAGAAGAATATAATTCATAAGGAATGAGACATCAAGAAGATTCTCTCCCATCAAGTATGAAATCAATCATTATGAAGGAGACTACAGAAGAATATACCATGAATCCAGATGGACCACACCACAAAGAAGATCAGTTACTCCTAGATATCAAAATCTCTTTCTTGTTGGACATTGTTATACTTGTGGAAATTTTGGACACAAGGCAATCAATTGTAGAATCAATGAAAGGAATAACTATGCAAGCTACATGAATGGTGAAAATAGTAGATATGGAAATGTTCGTAGACCTGTCAACATAAATTATAATCTATTTGATCCATTAATAGATCAAAATATTGTATGTTACAAGTGAAATAATCTTGGTCACAAAGCATGAGATTGCAGAGAGATGAAGGAAGATAATCATATGACAAATGTCTCTATACCAACTATAACATGGAAAAGGAAAGAAATTCCACAAAATGAAAACTGTTGAATAACAGTGGTCGCTAAATAATGCAAAGAAGAAGATGAATGGTTCATAGACAGTGGGTGCTCATCTCATATGACCAGAGATCAAAGAAAATTTGTCACCTTGAAGAAAAACGGTGGAAATGTTGCATTTGGAGATGACTCATCTACCAAAATACTTGGAATAGGAACTTTAAAGCTTGGAAGTGAAAATGTAAAAGCATGAAAAGTCCTATTGGTTGAATATATGAAGCATAATCTCCTCAGTGTCAGCAAAATATGTGATCAAGGATACACTCTTATGTTTGACTCCCAAAAATGTAAAATCAGAGAAAATAAATTAGGAAGATTGGTTGCAACTGCAACAAGAAGACCGAACAATATATACATGCTAGACATGAAGAATATAGAGAAGACAAAAGCCACACAAAAGCATTCCAAGGAATAAAAATTCCCAAAGACCAAAAATAAGGATCAAGTATTATTGAGTGCCACATGTTTAGGGGGAGCAACCTCAAAGAAGAAGGTCACCTTATGCCATTTAACTCAAGGTGATCAACCCCACCCTTTTCGATTGATGTCAAAGGGGGAGAGAAATTGGGATCATGATGACAGGGGGATAATGAGTGTTTCCATCAATGACAAAGGGGGATATTGTTGGAAGATTGGTTGTTGTCATTGATGTAAACCCTAGTCATTGGTTTTGGACCCCAAGATTGATGAAGGTATTTGGACATGAAGGAAAATGCACATGCAGATAAAACACACATGGATGGATAGTATACATCATGTTGTTTCTGGTGGTAGGTGGCACATCACGTGGATCCTCA
This sequence comes from Picea glauca, assembly GCA_000966675.3. Taxonomy (NCBI): domain Eukaryota; kingdom Viridiplantae; phylum Streptophyta; class Pinopsida; order Pinales; family Pinaceae; genus Picea; species Picea glauca. The sequence goes on from JZKD02S2184351.1 coordinate 18,632, forward strand.
TGGTTGAGGAGAAATTAATTTTTGAAGATGAAAAATTGAATTGAATAAGGAAGTACATGTTGGCCCTGGAGATAATTAAAGAAAATAATTACAAAATAAGCAAGTGTTATGTCGTCCCTAATGTTAAAAGGAAGTGACATAAATGGTATAAATACATCTCATTAAACATTCATTTTTCAACACACACAAGTTTGTTAATGAACAAGGAGATATAAGTCGAATTTCAAAGGAAGTCGGAAGTAAAGAAGGCCAAATTTCAAGGGAGGATGAAGTCTTTTGGTGATGTGTTCTAAGGTATGTTATTTACAGGTCATCTTACCATTTTCTCTATAACTGTTTTCTAGAATGATTCAAAAGGTGAAATTTTTATGCTATTGAGAAGACATATCTAGGTACTTGTGGTAAAAAAATTATCTCTTTATTTGCTACAACTTTGGAGATACACTTTGTGGAATATAGGATTTTTGACTAGTCTTGAAGCTAGTCATAAACAGGTGTTCTGGGTAAAACAGTCATAACGTCTTCATAGAGAATCCAAATTAAGTGATACCAATTGCATTGGAAAACATACGGGTTGTAGTTTCCTTTGTATGACTTTTAGAATATTATGTTATATATTGAGCGTGGGGCATGTTGTACATGTTTTCTCTCCTGAATAAACCAAAATTGAATAAGGTATACCATTTTCTCTATAACTCCTTTTCTGGGAGGATTCAAGGAATGAAACTTGGAGGAGTTTCAAAGAATACATTGAGTTATATTATCTATAGGATAAGAGTATTCTAAGAAGTGAAGAATTGAAGAAGTTGAATAATTCTCAGGAAACATTATCAGGTTCTATGTGATGGTTAGTTAATGGTGATGATTGTTGGTTACTACTTTCCTTTACCGTCTAAGTCATTGACCTAGGGTTCATGTCTTTTGGGTTTCCAATAAAGGCTCTAAAAGTATCGGCCCTCCTGGTAGACCAGAAGGCAACACAGTACAAAAAATGCACTTTGCAGTCTCACCCGAGATAACTTTAAATGGGTGGTTGTAAGACTGAGGTGTTTAGAGCCTAGGATTAAGTATGAGATAGGGGTTTATTATTGAGAGCCATGTACTATGAATCATGATTGAAATATACTATTGTTCATGGGTGTGCGATTATCTCTCACAGTTTATTTCCCGAACAAAAAAATCGTATTCCATAACAATGTATTAACTCATTCATTAAGCATAACAACTAAATGCTAAAAGAAAACAAAGATGTACATGCATTCATCATATTACACAGATATTACCATGGTTCACCCCCTCCTAGGCTACGTCCACAAAGATTTGGGTCTTGGCTCTTTTATTATAGTAGTTCTGCATTTCCAGTTCCTTGTGCTTGCAGTTCTCCTCAGACCGGTAAGATATGTATGAGGAAAACTGGATCACACCAGGATCAAAACCCTGCGATCTAATCCTCATATCTTCCTTATCTCCTCTATTATTAGCTCAAAAACTTACAAAAATGATTCATAATGGTATTACATAACACATCAACTCATACATACTATGATGGAGTATTACAAAAGCTAGAACTAATACAAAAGCGAACCAACCACTATATGATACTTGCGTATCTATATTTATATATGTCAAGATCTTCAACCATTTACAATGTATTACCAAATCCCTAACCCTACTGATGTTAGGTCTTCCTCCCATGTGTGCATGTTTTTCTTCCTCCAGCTGTCGCTTTCCTTGTGCACGCTTTCTTGCATGCTCATGTGTTGTGTTACCTTCCATCTGTTACTTCAGTTTCTGCACGCTTTCTTTCCCATGATCATCCTTCTTTCCACTTTGACCTAGTGCCAAAAGGCCCCCAACACTGACATGTGACTCATCCCGACTCACCTAATCCTTCTGAACTTCTTTGATCTCCTTGGTGATCATCTGAAACTTTTCCTTGAGCTCTACTACTTTTGTCAGTGCCTGCACAGTCTTCTCCTTGATGGTGTCTACTACCTGAACTACCACATTGTCATTCAACAATCCTGCACATTCGTCCTGGGTCTATGCTATCTGTGTTTTAGCTCCTTTTACCTGTGTGAGTACTTCTTCTATCCGTTCCTGTAGTGACTCTATTTGAGCCTGATGCTCCTGTTTCTTTGTTTGCGTAGTGATAAGTTCTGTCTGCATCTTCTTCATCTCCTGCATCCCTTTGACTTGTTCTAGGATTCGTATGGTCTTCTTCTGCCTCTATTTGAGTTCTTGTATCACTACATTGATCCTTTCCTCTTCCTTGTACCAGGGTTGGACCTGTGAATATTCCTCCAACCTTATCCAAAGTTTCATTTCTTTATTGAACAATTCAGCTATTATGCTAACCCACTTCTCTATCTCCTGCAACTCCATTGTTGATTCCTGCTTCCTTTTCTCCTTCACTGTCAGTGGAGTGGTTGGTGATTTTTTATCGAAGATTTTCTATCTCCTTCTCATACTGATCAATTTCCTATGCAATTAGGTTGATCTTTTCTGATACTGGGAATTCATTTCCTTGTACGGTTCTTGGGAGTTTCTAAAAAATTCCTCCCACTCTTCGTTCCATTTCATTTCTGTGTTATTTTTCCTCCTGTGTTTTGAGCTTGGCTTGCTCACAAATGTTTTCCAGCGCCTCCCACTTCTTTGTTTCTTGTTTTAGCTTGACTAAGTTTTTATGTGCACGAGACTATACCTCGTGGTCGACGCTAACCTGTAATTTGTGCAGTTCCCTTGATGGTATTTGCGTCAAGACCAATTGGATGTGGTCCAAATCCTTCAAGGGTGTCTGCCCCATGATTTCATCGATGCACAACATGCTAGGTTTGATGTAAATCATTGCATTTTCATGTGGCATGGAGTGGAATGGGTCTCGTTCTTCTACCTCCAATCTTTCTTTGGTTTTTATTGTCGATGGATTTATGCCTTTGCTGATGCTTGTTGTCTATTCTTCCTTGAATTTCTTGAGGAACTGTACCATTTCTTCTAGCTCCTTTTGCAATTTATCCCTGTAATGTGCTACATGATCAAAATCTTCTGCTAGGAAATCTTGGACCATTCTGGAAATCATTTCCCCATCTTCCTCCATGATTGTATAGTCTAGTGATGCTCATTGTACCTTTTATTTCTTGCGTGCACCTCTTGCCTACGTGATTGGTCTCTTATTTCCCCCTGGTTCCTATGTGATGGGATTCAGGGTGGTCTCTTGCACTCCCTTAGCTTGTTTCTTCTGTCTGTTGGTCGATTGTGTAGTATCTTTCTTCCCCTACTGGGTCCCCGTCTGCTTTGACCCTTCATCTTCCTGAGTCAGTTCGATTTGGCCTATCCTCAGTCTCTTGGGTACTGGGATTTCCGGAGGCTGTGTTTCCGCCTACACTGCCTCTCCTTCTGTTGTTCTTTTATGTACTTACCAGGTAATGGCTGGGATCCTCCATTCATCAGGCCATTCATTGATGACCATGTTGATATCACCCTCTGTGATGCAGTAGTGCATCTATAGCCATTGTTTATCTGGATCCTACCTTGGTTGTATCCACATTATTTGTTGCGTGGCCTGGAAATTGGTGATGTTTGCATATCGCGTGACATCCTCTGGCATTATTATCCATGATTAGCTGATAACTTCCTGTATGTCCTCTAGGTATGCTTGGAACATGGTTTTTTTCTCCCTCTTATGCTTGGCCTATGGCTCGAATCTCAGTAATAGGTATCTTGCTCATGCTAGCTGTGGTCTAGTACAAAACATTACATACCCTGGTTCTCGCCATCCCATGAAGGCTATTAGGGTGATCAACCATGAGTAATGGAACTCTGTGCCTAGGTCCTACACATCCTTGCAGTCCTCTTGAAATAAGTTCAATAAATATGGCACCTAGCTCATAGAGGTGCCTTCTATGCACTGAGCTACAACTGCAATGACTATTGTTGGTACTTCATATTTGCGGCATTTTCTGAGAAATTTTCAAGCTAATATCTTTTCACCCAATTGTGTAGCTACGTTGTTGATTCGTTTGATCATGATGCCCCTTGTTCCCCTAGAGGTTCCATATTTATTCTTCATTTCCTCTGCCAATGCTTTCTCCTTGGATTTGTCGTCCATAGTCAACGCGGGATCCATACCCTGGGTTGGTAACCCTGTGATTTGTGTGATAATGTCACTAGTTATGGGGACAAGTTTGTCGAGCCATATGTCCCCTCCATGTGTGACTTCTAACAACTTCTTGATGCATGTTGTCGCGTACTGGCCTTTGCCTCATGCTGTCAATTTAATTGAGGGATTTAGTACATATAGAACACCCATCAATTTCCATGGCATCTAGACTTGTACAAAGTCTCCTCATTTCCTCCTCCATTGTTTTATTTGCTACATGTCTGTCCCCGCATCTTCTTGGTGGCATGGCTCTAAGATTTATTCATGCAGAGCTTAAATTATGGCCCTGATACCACTTGACAAAAACCCCCTGCCTCTCTTAGGGTTTGTGCGACCTCTCGATCAAGGATCGATCAAGAAGGAATTCAAATCAACTCTCAGGGTCTCTTATGATCCCCAAAATAGTTTATACAAGCCCCCATTTTTTTCTCCCTATATATATTCTATAAAACCCACGAGCACTTTCCTAGCACCTTTGCTCTTTATTTGAAAATTTGAATTTTTAGGCACTAACTCCCTCTGCTAAGCCCTTTTTCCTCATATGACCATGGGATGTGACCCAGGGCTTAACCCAAAAGGAACTAAGCCTTATGGATTTGGGACTCTTGGCACCCAACACTACTCTGATCTCCCAAAGTACCCTATGGTTGAAGCTATGGATTAGGCACCATGTATCCCCCCCTTTGGGATTGATGGTCGACGATGTTTTTATCCTTCGGCCCTCGGTTGCCTCGATGCTATCCTCCTTCCTTTCAAAATATGAAACCTCTAAATACACATATCTCCACCATGTGTCCTCCCTGGATCCAACGGTCTAGATTCACCCTTGCACTCCGGGCTTCAAGACTTCGGCAGAATGGCCCTTTACTCTTCGTAATTCTCATGAATCTCTAGCCTCTCGGATAAACAATCTGTCGACACGTGTCCACGGAAGATCAATGACCACAATTACTTCACTCCTTCGGGACTCCAACAATCCTGCTCCTTATACACCCATTAAAATCCCCGAATACACTAAGTGTCGAAGGGTGTTGATGGCTATCCTTCGTGAAACTATTACATATTTGATGGTCATCATATTCCTATAGATATCCCATGGGATATTCATTGTCTCTTCTCCAAACTTTTCCCTTCTAGGGATTAATGTCACTAGTCCTCCTAAGATTAACTTCTCTAGGTATATGAGACCTTTGCTTGCACTTTTTGTGCACTTCTCCCACACTATAAAATGTTGGGACTTATAAACTTTCTAAGTTTCCTCCCTCGATACTGATGGTTTCTATCTATCCTAAGATTAGGTTCTAGAGGTATATGAGGCCTCCTCCTCTCCTCTGTGCACTCCCTTCAAACTCTCAGAAGTTTGGACTTAGAAAAATCTCTAAGTATTTTCTCCTCAAAGGTTTAGATTGCTATCTCTCATGAGCTTGGTTCTTCAAGGTTTTAAAACCTTGGGCACACACCTTGCGACCTTGGAACTCTGTAACACTTGACTATTCTCCCCTTAACCAATATTTTGAGAACAAATCGACCTGTGCACTCCTCTCATGGCTCTTTGCTTTCTCTACACTACTACTATAAAATATTCAACGTTATCTCTCCTGAGCTTCTCTGAGTTAAAATTAACTCTGTCAATGCACTCCTTGCGGACAATGTGCACTCCTTGCATGAGCTCTCAAAAGAGAAACAATTGAAACTTATTCTAACTCCATAGACTCATGTATTTAACCATTAAATGCATTCATAAGCACAATAACAAACATACAAAAAGGATTTACATGAACGGAAATCCTACCATTGATTCAAATAAAGACAACAACAAAAAAACCAAACATTTGGATTAAGGCTTCTCTATTCTATTCATTCAAGTGATAATATACACAGATACATGCAGTTCTCCACTACTCCTTCAACAATGTTATACAATGTTCTCTGGCTCTCAAAAACAACAAATCTCTCTTTCTCAATAATAACTATTACAAAATGAGCAACCAACTTTCACAAATGAGCAAGAACAACCTTTTCTTGGCATAATATACAAAAATATATACAAGGGGTGATTCATCGAGCATTTCCCCCTAGCAACCTAATTCTATCCTATCAGAATTTAATGCATCCATCTACTAAGGACTAAGAAGTAAATAGCATTTACAAAAATGATAAGGGATGATGCATAACCTCTATACAATACAACGTTTACATTAAAGTGATATTGATCCGAGAGGATCTTTGGGGATGGCCTCAACCTCCAATCATTAATTACATTTATTTTCATAAAATTTCAAATTAAAAAGGTGCGCTCTACCCTGTGTAGTCCAAATCAACGTCATGCAAGCATTGGATGATGTGACTTACTCCAGAATGTTATCCTTTTAATGCTGATGTATATTCTCTTGCATCACCATACATGCCACAAGTCAAAGAGAACTCCATGGAGAGTGCCTCTTCTTTGTACTTGCATCTTTTCTATACCATAGAAAAGAGAGCAGAGGAACCTCATCTTCTTGTTGGGTTTTCTCCTATATTGGGTTTCCCAGGTCATATCTTGTATTTATTTGTGGATGGTATGATTGTATTTTACTTTTATCTATTTTCAGCATATTTTTTTTTTAAGTAAAAAGAATTAATTTATATTAAGGTCCTCCAAAATTCCAGACGGTGTGCCACATTACATCCATAGTCAAAAATAGCTACTCTAGACTACCCCGATAGAGGGGAAACCAGTATAGCTAGCCTTGAAAGTATGCACAACAGTTCTGAGACTAAAGAAGAAAGTTTGGATGAACTGTTCTTCCGATAAGACTAACTAAAACTATCAGAGTTTGCATATAAGAACATAATTAAACACCTGGCTGGTAACTCTGACCCGTGGCTGAGAGGTCCCCTGGCCAAGGTTCCTCCTCTATGTAGGTCGGCTCCGAGTCCCAAATCATCCCTTCAGTCAAATTGCCATTGCGCGCTCAACTTCTGTCGCCTCTAGCTGTTGCTGTTGGGTTGTCGAATCTGCCTTCGCCACCCTGTAACTGGTGCACTCCAACCCAGGCTTCTTTGCGCTCTACCCCTTGACATCGCCTTCCCCAGTTTTTGCGCAAGGCATTTCCTCTGAGGTCGTTCCATCCTAATGAGAGGGAAAGGCCTCGCTCATGGAGGCCAGGAGTTGAAGGAGAGTTGCAACCTTATCATTCGTAGAGTGCAACCGGAAGTGGAGATTGTCCACCTCCTGGCGTAATTCAAACACCAGGTCGTATATACTATCTAGATTATTTTGGAGCTGCATGCCAGTTCTGTAGATGGGATTCTGGTGATTATAATTTCCTGGCCTGCGAGGAGGAGGAGGTCCTTCTGAAGAGCTCCACCGGGGGGGGGGGGTCAAAGACGGGTGGCAAGACAGGTACCAGCTCTGTGGATGCAGAGCAAAGACGCGGGGGAGTATTCGCTTCCCAAGGTACAATTGCCTGGGAGTGAAGCTGCGAGCTAGGAGGTGAGACTGAGGGCCTGCGAGGCCTCCAAGGAGAGCCCCTCCTCAGCCTTCCTCTCTTGCGGGGCATTGGGCCGTTCGTAGAAGCAGGGTGCGACAACTCAGAGTGGAGGGTGTGGAAACGGAGGAGGCTAGCAGAGAGCCAGAGGAAGCGGATAATGTCAGCCCAGGAACACAAAGGGAGATGCTCATCATCGCTTGACCAGAGACGGGAGCAATGTAATTGTGAGAGAGCCATACTATAGCATTTGAAATAGGGGACAACACGTACAAGAGCATTTACATCGCCTAGAATCATATTAATGTTGGAGGGGGGTGACTGCAGTCGGCACAGGCCCATCACGTGGCCTCGTGCCTGGTGGGCTAATGCCGACCTCCTCCTCATGCCAAGTGTAGTCCACTATCACCCCATCTGGGGGATGGTCTGTTGAATCAGCCTTGCGGATGCAACGTTGGAGGAATGGGTGATTAGGGTCCCTGTTTGAGTCACATAGAAGCTCTTGTCCACTCCAGGTGGTGCCTAAATTAGCTAGATCATCCGCCACTTGATTTGCCTTCCTTCTGATGTGGGACGGGATGATAGCTTGATTTGGCTATAGTAAATCTGAGAGAATATGCAACCCAAGGGAGAGCCTCCAACTTGGCGCCAGTCTGTCTGGATGCACTCCATTTAGCATTTGGTGCAAGAGGTTGATTATGATTTGAGAGTCCCCCTCGACAATAAGCTTAGTGAAGCGATTTTTGTGGGCTAGGTTTAGTCCTTTGAGAAGACCCCAGACCTCTGCTGTGTTGTTTGTTGAGTGCCCGAGGGAGCTTGCACTTATGATCAAGATGTGTCCAAGATGGTCGCGGAAAACAACCCCATAGCTTGCAGCTCCAGGGTTTCCTTTTGAGGCTCCATCGAAGTTAAGCTTGATGTAGTCCTCTGGGGGAGGAGACCAGCAGGAGGGACTTTGGAATGTAGGCGGGTAGGTATTGGTTGCCGGGAGAGGGGGAAGTGGCACCCATTATTGAAGGATGGGGCCTTCTGAAGCTGAGCCATTTAGGTCTACCTCAGACCATCGCTGTATGTTGATCGTTTCCAAGATATTATTGTGGTAAAAATGCCAGCATTGCTGCCATGGGAGGGAGTGGCCTTTGAAAATTCTTCTATTCCTTTCCTTCCAGGTCTGCCATAGGATAAATCCTAGAATGAGTTTCCAAATGCGATTTAAAAGGGGGGATTGGAAGGCCTCATCCCTCCAGTTCATTAGCGTCTCCTAAATACTATCCCTATTGCAGTCTGAAGTGCACATGATAAGCAC
>JZKD02S2184384.1:0-10024 GCA_000966675.3 Picea glauca
AATAAAAATAATTTATTTTAAATTAATTAAACATCTATAATATTAATTTTTAAAATATAAAATAATATATTTTATTAAGCATCTGAAAATACAAAATAAAACCTATAAACAAAACATATTAAATATATTATCTTGTCTTTATTATTCTCTTAACTAACTTTCGATGATGATATACTCCATTATGAAAATGGGATGATGATAGTTTATTGTTTAGAGAATTAATTGGTTTACCTACTTTACTTTAAAATAAAGTAAATGTTTGATATTTAAATTTTCATTATACAAAGGTTGTGATTATSTAATCTTTTCATTGTTGAATGTTGTTTGGTTCTGCGTTCTATTTAAATCTCATGTTAGTTTATGCAATCCATCATCGCGTTGTTCTGCCAAATTAGCGGAAACAGAAGAAGGTGACAGATTATGATGTCATTGTCAAAAATGACAATCCACCATCTTCCCTGTCGAATGAAAACTAGGGAAGGTGGCGCATCCGAGCCTGTGCAACATTGTGCTAGGAAACCAAGACAGACAGAGGACATAGACTGAAAATTAAATACATACCAAAAAACTTGTTTGTTACAGTGCAAGGAGACGAGCTAAGAATGCTTGTGATAGCCAAACCAAGTATATTACCCATTTTCACCTGAGGTCATGTTTCTCAGGTCACCAATGTGGGGGTCGTTCCTGGGTTGGAGCATGAATGGCTTGACACAAGTAGGACGCCTATGGGTTGTTGGTGAGTTTGAGTAGACCTTGTATAACATGTCAATTCTCTAATGGATGAGGGTGTCTTAGTGAAACTGATCAACAATATGTCTTATGAGCTCAAAAACAAGTAGTAACTACTCTGGATGGAAGAAGGGAGATGGTTACTGGTTGAAATCCAAGAGTGTCGAGAGTGGTGGTGGTGCCAAGACTGGGCCACCCTTGTTATCTGAAGAGATGAGGNTTACAACAAATAACATATAAATATAAAAATATACATTAAAACAAGTAGAGTTTCAACTAGGTAACTACTTACTGCTCCATTATTTCCAAGTATCCACGTCTCATCAACTGAATGCCTGTCCTCTCAACTTCTTTGTATTTTGTATCTCAATTTTTGTGAAGTGGGCTCATCTCTATCCTGCTGCCCGCCATTATTTGCCATCACTCATTAGTTACCATTAACTGTCTTATAATTATATAGGATAGAAATCGTCCACATACAATATGTAAATTACAAGGTTACCCCAATTAGAAGACGATATCAACAAATTTAGAAATGATGAGCATTTTTGTTTATCTCTTCAAGGAGCTCACAGTAGTCCTGGAAATATTCATCCGGGAGTACACAATACTAATATCTTTCAGTTTCTGCATGTCTTCGTTTTCTTCGCAAAAGTGCATGGCCATCGAATGTCCTGCACAACAATCTTTTCCTCCAGTGGCAACTTATGTGTACTATGAGATAAGGTGTACTTCGCAGAGAGGAAGACTGCAATCTCTTTCTCATCCTGCAACTTATGTGCACTATGAAGAAAGGTTTCGATCAGAGGAGGCATGGATTTCTTGACTGTTAATAGTACATGGAAGACTAACGTTAAATAGTGAACAGATCGTAACGGATTTATAACCAACGGATCATTTATTATTTAGGTTTTGCTAGAAGGATAGACACTTTTTGGTAGACAATCTCTGAGATAGAGGTTCCATTAAGGTGGGTTTCTGGACAACTCGACTCTTGATACTCTTATTAAGTATCAAGTAGGGAGTGTTTGGTATATCAGACTTGGTGACTGTTGGATATATCTTTGAATTATAGTTATATCTAATAAATTTAACTCAAATTAATTTTAAAAATTATCATTTTTTTTGGTTAAAAAAATAATAATAAAAATAATAACCATAATTAATGGTGTTTTATGGGTTTATGAATTAGTTAATTAAGTTTTATTGATTTATGATTTATGAATAGGTTGAGAAAGTCTTATACATTAATTTAGTGTTTAACTTAACTGTGATTTTAAAAATAAATTATTATTATTATAAATTAATATTAATAAGTCATAAATTAATATTATTATAAATTAATATTAATAAGTCACAATGTATGTTAAGATAGTCATGAGGATTTTCATATTGATTTTGACCACTTCTGTTCTTGTTCCTATTCACATGGCGAAAATTGTGCTGTGTTTTGTGTCATATAGAATTCGCAAGAGAAATTTCTTAATATCGAGGGATTTAGGTATTCAAAGTATGGACTGAGGGTGATCTTAGGCTTCGAAGAACATATTGCAGAGATGCAGGTCTCGAGTTTGAGCTTTGATTACATCGCAGATATGGTTGCAGCAGTTCAAAATATCGGCAGTAGGCGTGTTGTATGAGGGAGAAATATTTTACCTTGTAGTTTTTATTTTTCCTTTGGTTGAAGCTAAGATGCGCTTGACTGTAAGTTGCCAGTTTTCAGAAATTTCGTCTTTAGATTCAAAATTGTCTCTATGGAAGAAAAGTCTGGTTCATTTTCACAACTTTTTTTTATTCTGATTAATTGATTATTAAATTTAGTCTGGTTAGAGATTTCTGGGGGAAATATTTAGGACCAAGGTTTACAACAATTGAAAAGTCAGAATTAATGGTCTTTTCAGATCATCATTAAAAGAGATGATTAAGGCCTTTAGCATAATAATAATTTATCAAGTTATTATTTTAAAGATTTTTACTATGAATGACACACGTTTGATTATTATATTTAATTGATTATTAAATTTAATTTGATTAGAGATTTTTGGGTGAAATATTTAAGCCCAAGGTTTACACCAATTGAAAAGAGTTAGAATTAATGATCTTTTCAGATCATCATTAAAAGAGATGATTAAGGTGATTAGCATAATAATAATTTATCAAGTTATTATTTCAAAGATTTTTACTATGAATGACACAATTTTAAGGTCTTTTACTTCTTCTTTTTAAGAGTAAGGTTTTTTACTATTTTTAAGGTTTTTAAGATTTTAAGTGCTACTTTTTAGTTTTTTTTACATGCTAATTTTTTTAGGTATTTATTGAAATGCTAGGATGAATGGATCGATCAATTACAGAGGGTATTGGAACTACTCTTTATGGTGCGTGCGTGCAAATTATTTTTGGTATTTTATGAAATGCTAGGATGAAAGAAGCACAAGTGTTACTATTTTCAACAAAGTTGAGCAAATGAGAACAATCGATACCCAATATTTATTTCAAGGGTGAAGATGTAGCCACTGATTCGGCTTAAGATAGAGTAGGTTCTTTGTTAGTTATAAACCTCAACATAGTAGTGACTCTACACTCCCAGTTGTACGATTCAGTTAGTATTCATGTTAGGTTCTTGATCTTCTTGATTTGTTGGAGCTTATTTACCTCAACTCTTTTCCCTTAATGAATGCACTCAGCGCTATGCGCTCTACACATTCTTTTTCCCAATCTGTCTTCTCTGTATTATCTTCTTTACATCTTATTTTGTCATGGTATCATAGCTAAGGATGTAAGCCTCTTCATTGAGCCTCGAGAGCAGTCCAATCCCAAGAGAAAGAGCGCAGAGAATACGTTGTCTTGTAGACAAGAGCGCGGGAGGTAAGAATCTTCACAAAATCTTGGAGAGAAGTCTGGAGTCCGCTAAAGGAGCGCTGGAGACAACAGTTCGCTAAAAATATCCTTGGAGATAGAAAATCGTGAGGAAGTAGCATTGTAGAGATGCATAAGCAACAAAGGAGAAGCTACAACATCCATTAGATCAGAGCGCAAAGAATCAACAGACGTCGAATCCAGGTAAGGTGCACAAAAATTAATCTTTTAAGTGCATAGGAGAACATAAGTCCCAAAGAAAATTAGGACCATCCATCATCACGAGGGATAGGTGGCAAAAGATATGGAACTCCATAATAGTTGCACTCTCGGAGAAATCAAGTGTGGAGGTAGAAAAACTCCCAATGTCCCAAAGGTGCGAAGTAGATATGGACCACTGGAGCTAGAGGGGACACGCATCATGCGATCCCACACTTCGGTGCTAGAGCACTTCGGAGGTCTAAGGAGTGTGGAGGAGTCGAAATCGTCAAAGGGTTGGTTTCCCAAAGATAATCTTAGCCATTGGATCCAAAGGACATGTGTCAGATGATCCCCATATTCGATGATCTTGAAATTTGGAGGAACGAAGTAAGTTTATCTAGAGACGAGGACTCCCAGAGAGGATCTAGAACATCGATTTTAGTGGACGTGTGGCGTTAGATTTGGAGGTCTGGAGCATCAACACTCCAAAAGAATGAAGGTTTGTTGATTCAAGAACTCTCTAACCCACGAAGCTCTGAAGAGTCGGAGTAGATCTAGATCATTGATTAAAGTTCATCACAATCGTCCATTGTAAAAGGACACATGGCACGAGATCCCTCACTTCGGAGGTTGACAGCTCTAGAGGAAAGGTGAATAGTATGGATAAATAAATCCCAAAGGCCCGAAGGTCGTAGTTCATCTGATTCGTTCATCAACGAGGACACACGACGCTAGATCTCTCACTTCAGAGACTTAGCCCTCCAGAGTTTTTTTCAAAGTGAAGCATTGGAGCAAGAAGTGGTCGGAGTCTCGGAGTTCAACTCGACCATTGAAGGTTGAGGACACGTGCCATCAGATCTGAGACTTCGGAAATTTAACACTTTGGAGGTTTCTAGTGTTGTGCATCTCGGAACTCCCGAAACCCAGGATTCCAAAGTAAATCTGAGTTATCCAATAAAGAGGACACGTGGAGGCAGATCACGCACTCCACGAGTTCGCTAATTCGGCACTCTGAAGGATTGTTAGTATTGTGCATGAAAAGGCCTGAAGCCTGAAATCCTGAAGTAATTGTGATTCGTTGATTTCAGATCAATGTGGACTATTGATCTTTGCAACAATTCACTCCCAGCCACATGAGAAGATGAACTTCAATTTTTTTTTGGCTCTCGAGTACACCCAAATAGCACGATTCCACCATTAGAGGGGTGAAAATCGATAAAGAATATAGCTCATAGTTCTGACTCTATAGATGGAATTCAAAGATAGTCAGATCCAACAATATCGAAGCTAAAGAAGTGGTCTACCCTGTGTTTTCCAGCCTGAAGTCACGAAGAGAACTTCGAGGACCTAGTTTTACGCGCAGAAAATAGGAAGAGAACGTGTATGTTTGCATCAAATGGTATCAGTCTAACGAGATAGAATAGTCGATCCACAAGTGTGATCGAATTGGTGAATGAAATACCAAGAAACATTGTCATGGGTCAGCAAATACGACTCATGAAGTCCATAAGAGATATCAGACAAATCTAGAAAGAGAACAACAAACAAATGGCAGAATATTTTGCAAAGACAAATGAAGAGGTTCTAGTTATACCCGAGGAGCTCACACAGGAAGCAAATCAGATGAAAATTGACTATATTTGGAGCAACATGAACGTGAATCTACCATTACCGCCACAGTATAATGGTAATAATTTTGAATTTTGGTCTATTAGAATGAACGTTTATTTGTGTCTTGTAGACTGTTATCATAATATACATGATCAGGAAAGGGATGCATTACCATTGCAGCTCATCCAACAAGCCTTGGATGACAATATGTTGCACAAGGTTGCAACAACAACATCTTTGAAAGAAGTTTGTAGTATTTTGGAAACAAAGTACGATGAGAGAGGGAGCAACAATTTATCGATTGTTTCCACTCTGGAAGAAGCATCTGTGTCTGAAGTAGAGCTACTAGAGGAACATAAGGAAGAAGCATATGTGTCTGAAGAAGAGCTACTAGAGGAACATAATGAAGTAGCATCTGCATGTGAAGCAGAGCTACCAAAGGAACATAAAGAATGTGCATCTGTGTGTGAAGTAGAGCATGAAAAAATTGCAGAAATGGATGGCGAAGCGATCAGTACAGCAACACACATCGATGAAATGATTCAAGTAGTGTTTGTTGATGACAATAAAGGATCAACATCAATGATTATTGATGAATATTGTGCAAAAATTGTCCTCTCTGAAACAAATGCAAGAAATCTTGAAGTTGAATTTGATGATGATAGCCTATCTTATGATGAGTACCTTCAAATAATGGAAGAGAAGAAGAAAATTGATGAATTGATGTTTGGAGGAGGAAGCCTACTTGGCATTCAGAACCAAGTGGATGATTTGTTGACTGTAGAACCAGTGCTTGAAAGAAGGTTTGATGACAAAAGCATTCAAGACACTACACTTATGAATACCAATGAAGAAACTGAAGAAGAAGATAATGCTGATGCAAATTTGAAATGGATTGAATAGTCAATCTATGATGTTGATGATGGTAACTTCTCTCAGAAAGAACAGAAAGAAGAGAACCAATATGGTTCATTTTATAATTTTTTATATCAGATTGACAAGTTGTTTGAGTATGCAGGTGAGTAGCTAAAAAAAGAAGATGAAGACATGGATGAGGATTTCAATGAAGACCACTTTGAAACCATCTTCATGCAATGGAGTTTTGAAGAAATCATATTTTATTCTGAGTTAATGTGGAAGCAGTCTGTTGACTGTGTAGTCCAAGCTATGAAGGGAATTTATGACAGTTTGCAATGGTGGCATCAACCCACTGTCAAAAACAAATTTGTTGCAAAAGAAGATGAAATAAACATGCATAAGAAGCCTGATCAAATTCTGAATATGAATTTGCAATGACAAAGACAAAACGAAAAGCACGAAACCTTCAGTATCAATGCAAAAGTAAATAAAAAAATTACCAGATTGGAACAATACAGAGTTTGGAAGAAGAGAAATAAGAAACCTGGCTCAAGTGCAAAGCTAAAGTCTAGTTTTGTTGTTACGTATTGTAATCCTAGCTGATACATAGACTAGTCATCATTTTCATTTCTGAATTTATTTTCTTTAAATCCATTGGGTAAATCCATTTTTTATTTCCAAATGCAACACTTAGGATTTATCAGTGCTAATATCTGTAAACGTTGAGTTTCAGAGGGAGTGTTAGGAGTAAAACTCAAACGTTGAGTTTGAGAGGGAGTGTTAGTTATAAACCTCAATGTAGTAGTGATTGTACACTGTGAGATGTACGAGTCAATTAGGATTCATGTTAGGTTCTTGATCTTCTTAATTGGATGGAGCTTATTTACCTCAGCTCTTTTCCCTTAATGAATGGACTCGACGCTATGTGCTCTACACATTCTTGTTCCCAATCTGTCATCTTTGTATCATCTTCTTTACTTCTTATTTTGTCATTATGAAGGTACTGCTGCTATAGCGGGAAAACCCCCTATGGACTACACTAGGGTTCAACATGTAGGGAGATCTAACTGCCTAAAAGTATCCTACTCTTTAGACTACCCTGAATATACCCCACATTCATGCATGAAATACAAAGTGAAAAGATCTGGTAACTTTACCTTTAACTCAACGTTTGGTGTCGATCCTTTCACGTTCGATTGCTCCGCTGAATACAAGTCTCCTCCCAAGGTTGACCTGCATTCACAAACAGATAAACAGGGAACTACAAACATACATATCATATATAAATCATGGGTTAGATGTTAGAATAAAACATAAATCAAACATAAATATTTGACACATCATATTTCGGGATAGAAAAAGTATGCCTTTTATTGATATCACAAAATTTACTTACAATGACATCGGTGACTTCTCCTCGAACCTGGTTCAGGATCCTCTTCACCAAGCTCCAACTGTGCTTCCACGTATCTTTCTCCTCTCACACTTCTTCTAAGGAAATGGCATAGGCTTATGATTTGAGGAAAAAGGGGAAAACAAGAAATTCTGATGTAAATATCACAAGGTGGTCGCAAATTCTTGGGGCAAGGAGGGGATGTGAAATGGGAAGAATTTCACTGTTCTTATGCTTATATTTGGAATGAGACCCCAAAACCTCCTTTTATATGACAAAAGGATGGTTATTCGGTTGGGTGATGGGTTATAAGCAATGGGACAATTGGGAAACTACCCAATAGCCCGTAATCTCAATGAATTCCTTGCAACTTTTTAATTTTTGCAACATATATGGGTATATGAGGGCAGTAATGGCGCAAATAACATACATACACGATCTGTAGTGGTGCAAAAGCGTGTGTATGTGGTAAGTAATTGTGCAGGGCGCATACATCTTCAAAAATATTGTTTTTAAGAAGCATTTCTCAGTGATGGCTTGGAAAAAATAGAAAGTAAGAGGGCCTGATGCTAGGTATGCATGTATGGTGCAATTTAGGGTTATAACATATGACCCCTAATATGTGAGTTTAGAAGAGAATCTGATGGCCGAAATACATTACAAATCTTTACCAATGTACGAAGCAAGTGAGCCCAGGACCAGAGTTCAGGAGGTGTCATCTGCAAAAATAATAATTGTCTCATCGAGGCGGGCATACCCATGGTTCGGATGAAATAAATCATGGTTGTCAATCAAATACATTGCATATCCATGTCATATATCTATATAACGTGTAGCCATGAGCAATACACAATGGATCTACATCTAAAAATCAAAGATATACATATATAGTGTCCATCTTCAAGAAGCCAATAACACCTGATGTCTAGAGATGATGCCTTCAGAGATTGAGCAACAACTTCAAGATATCCAAAAATCGGGTAGGAGTGTAATGTTAGTGTACCACTTCACTACTCAGAGGTCTTCGATGGATTGTCTAGAACAGACAAGAGGATCTCAATGATCAGGTAGAGAACTTCAATGATTTCAAGCAAGGACTTGATTGGATTTTCGGGATGGCTGGGCATGAGGTCAATCGACAAATTGTAGAAAGGCCGACTTAGGTTGGGTAAAAATTCCCCTAGAAAATAGCATGACAGATGATCAGACTCATGCAACATGACATTGACATAAGTTAACAATGTAGGAGGCACCACAAACTCTCCATATGTTTGGAAGAATAACCAAACAGAGGAGGACACAAATCTATGTAGTGAGAACAAATTCCTAAGGTCATATTAGGTCCCAAATCTTGACGAACAAATGGAAGGATGTGCTTTGTCCAAGGGAGACTCATTGTGCTGCCATAAAAATAAATATATTTCTTGTCCTCTTTTTGGGGTATATTTGATTTTTTTATTTTTTTTTTGCTTGTTTCAATATTTTTAAAGAGCTTGAAAAAGAATAAAAGAATGCTACACTACAAAGGAGGAACGAGTGTCACAATCATACTAGTTACAAGCGCAATGAACACACTAATGCTTAGAGCAAGGAGACATGTGCAGGAAAAGGACACTTGAGAAAATTCCTCCAAGGGTCAAGGTATGAAGACGCAGAGGAAAAGTGCTACAAGGCTTGCATATAAGGCATGCTTCAAAGGTTTAGTTGAGAGAAACATGAAGTCGACATTAGGCCACAGATGCAGGGATGAAAATGTGATTAATAAGACATGTTGAAACCCCCTTCAATGTATTTTTCACGAGCCGAGAGAAGGTAAGCTCGGTGTTTTTTCACTTTTAGAGACTCTAAAAAAGCATAAAAGAAGACTCTATCGGGGTACCTTTTTCAAAGGTAGTATAGTCAGCTCGAAAATGGGGTAAACTAGCACCGAAAATATGTCACTCGACAATATTTTCAATTTTAAGGAGTCTGAAAAGAGCTTAACTATGGACTCGCAGCCTTTTTCTAGGTTTAGTCCCCTTAGCGCGAAAAAGTATAAAATTTACTTAGGAGAACTCTCTCGATGAGACAAGTCTCCCAAGGTGTACCTTTTTCCTCCTTAATCTACAAGCCGAAAAAAGGGGTAAACTCATGCCAGTAGATGTTTTTCTGAACTAATTAACGAGTGTGAAAAAACAAGGTCACTCGACGATCTTTTCAATTTTAAGGAGTCTGAAAATAGCTTAACTATGGACTCCATAGGGAATGTTCTTCTAGACCAGTTTAACGAGTGTGAAGAAACAAGGTCACTCAACAATCTTTTCAATTTTAGGGAGTCTGAAAAGAGCTTAATTATGGACTCCTTGGGGGTTCATTTTTCGTAAATTTAGTCCCTCA
>JZKD02S2184384.1:10034-34356 GCA_000966675.3 Picea glauca
AACAAGCAGGTTGATAGGGCAAGGAGAACTGGTATGGCACCAACAGGTGACCAGAATCCATTAAAGACTCAACAACTTACAAAAACTCAAAAAAGGTATTAAAACCAATTAAAACACCCAAAAAATATCCCCTAAAAACCCTAGAGGCTTCCCTAGTACAGTCGCCAGTTCTGCTATAGTGGAAAAACCCCCCTATGGACTACGCTAGGGTTCAACATGTAGGTAGATCTAACCATCTAAAAGTATCCTACTCTTTAGAATACCCCAAATATACCCCACTTTCATGAATGAAATACAAAGTGAAAAGATATGGTAACTTTACCTTTAACTCCATGTCCAGTGTCAATCCTTTGCCGCTCGATTGCTCCGCTGACTACAACTCTCCTCCCAAGGCTGACCTGCATTCAAAAACAGTTAAATAGGAAACTACAAACATGCATCTCATATATAAATCATGGAGTAGATGTTAGAATAAAGCATAAATCAAACGTAAATATTTGACACATCATATTTCGAGACAAAAAAAGTATTCCTTTTATTGATATCACAAAGTTTACTTACAATGAGATCAACAACTACTCCTCGAAACTGGTCTAGGATCCTCTTCACCAATCTCCAACTATGGTTCCATGTATCTTTCTCCTCTCACACTTATTCTAAGGAAATGGCATAGGCTTATGATTTGAGGAAAAAGGGGAAAATGGGAAATTTTGATGTAAATATCACAAGGTGACCGCAAATTCTTGGGGCAAGGAGGGGATGTGAAACTTGAAGAGTTTAACTATTTGTATTCTTTTCTTTGGAATGAGACCCCAACACCTCCTTTTATATGACAAAAGGATGTTTATTCGGTTGGGTGACAGGTTATAGGTGATGGGACAGTTGGGAAACTACCCAATGGCCCATAATCTCAACGAATTCCTTACAACTTTTTAATTTTTGCAACATTTGTTGGTATACGCGGGCAGTAATGATGCAACTAGCCTACGTATGCGAGCTATAGTTGTGAAACAAGTGTGTGTACATGTGTAGTAATGGTGCAGGGCACGTACATCTTCAAAAATATTGTTTTTAAGAAGAGTTGCTTAGTGATGGCTTGGCAAAAATAGCAAGTAAGAGAGCTTGATGCCAGGTATGCATGTATGGTGAAATTTAGGGTTATAACAATTGTCAGGCGATTTATGATTTACTACATTCAGATCCTCTGTTGGCACATAAGGAATTGATTGAGGTAATCACTTGTGTAGTTGTAGTGAAGAACACTGAGAATAATAGTATTCAAAAATTCATGAGAAACCAAATTGAACTGCAAATCTCGCCTTTTTTATTTTAGTAGAAAAATAATTCGAAATTTGAAGGAGCAAGCTCAGGATTCAAGTTCTTTTTTGGCAGTTGTAGCACAATTTTGGAAATGTGTAATGGAATATCGTAAGGCAACTAGCCTGTTCATTTTCAAGTGCTTGCAGATGGCAGACACAATGCTAAAGAACACTTCCATGATGGTTTCGATGAATACCCATTCATGACGTGGGAGGCATTTCATTCTTGTTTAAACAATATTGAATTGAAATAGTTGGAATTGACATGATGATATGAATGACGGTGATGAATGATGACTTTCGATGTATATCAGCCACATTTTAGAATGTGGTTGTGCTAGTTTTAAATCTAACAACACAAAAGTTGTATGAAAATAGGTTGCTTTCCAAATTTCTCGTTTCTGAAATCTTGGTAACCTTGAGGCTTCCATTCTTAATTTGAGTAGTTTCGTTTTCCACCTTTTTGAAAAGCGTTGATAAAGCTATAATGATTTAATAAATTGTGCTTTCTATTGTGCAATAAGAAAAATATTTTCAGAGGAAATCCTGGAGGCAAGGTTGGCATCATGGTGAAAAATCAGACTGAAATATTAAATGCATTGGACCTGGTATAGATGCAATTGTACCACTTTACTGCAATCGTTACCGTACAGACTTGCTTCTTCATGGATGCATGTGATTTGTTCTGCATCTCTGTCATCACAAAGAGACTAGCTAGGATTTATTGAGATTGTTTGGGCTGAGCTGATGAAGTCATAAAGATGGTATTCAATGTGTTTTCCCAGCATTAATAAGTCAAGTCGAGCAACATGGTACAAAGTCATTTTTTCATTATTTAGCAGTCATATACCGTCCATTTTTAAATCTGCATGTCCTATTTAATTCCTAAAATCTCGAAATTGATGGACTACTTGAAATTTTCATTTCACAATCTCTCCATTAAACTGTGATCAAATCACTTTAAAGGGAAGTATACTCTTAAACAATGATTACTCCAGTTCAAATTTTGGTTTCACATTCTCTTCACTAAACTATGATCAAATCATTATAAAGGGAAAGATACTCTTAAACAATGATTACTCCAGTTGAAGCGACAAATAAATCATGTTCACTGAGGATACTTTCCACTAAGAAAAGCATGATCGAGTTAGAAAAGGTCACTAGACCTATTTGTGGATTTGCATGTTACTGGATTGTATATTTCATGCATCATGGACAATGGACACATAATGCATAAACCAGGGACTTACAGCCCTCTACCTTCACCAACATCGATCATTTGTGGAAATATGTTTTCAATTCTCTTTCTCAGCTTTGTACAGAGAGCTTTCTCCTTTATTATTTCTTTGGAAGCTACTAAGCCTTTGTTCCTTATACCCTCTACAAAGATCTTTGTTCTATTGGATGCAAAATTTATGTCTCTGCCCAACCTATCCTCTATATTGGTTTATTGGGTTGTTTTTTTGCATAACCTCCACACAAGAACTAGCAGACAATGTGATAACAAAATGTATCTTTCTATCTAGAATGACAATGGGATGTTTTTAGTTTAATCTTCCATGTTTAATGCTAGTGTATAATGTCTCCATATTCCTAATCTCTCTAAGAGAGAATTCAACTAACCTAATTGAGTTCCCGTGGGCTAGGGAGGAAAATAAATAAGGGAACATTATCCCACATTCATAAGAGAAGGAAACAAAAACTCAAGTTAGAAGAATAAAAAAAGGCTATACGAGGAGTCTAGGATCTTTCTGGCATTATCTCATTTGAGAAAAATATATTTGGAGAGCTCTTGAGAAGAGAGACTAGGGTTTTTGGAAACACTTATGTGTTACTAGTTTCGGTGTTGGAACAATACACCCTAGTCGGTTCTAGGAAGAGATCACTTCATATTTCCTCATTGGTTTAATTGCTAACATATTCATCGTTAGAGATCAAGCTTATCTTCATAAATTGTCTTAAGTTCTAGAGAGGTGACTGAGTTTTTACTTGGTGGTTGTTTTATCTGTTATAGGGGCAACTTTATCCTAGAAAAGGGAATCGAGCTGCCTGGTGGAAGACTGATATTTGTTGCAAGGGCGTTCCTTTTATCCTAGGATCGAAATATTTGTAGTAGGGGTCGACGCTTCCAAAGGGAAACAAGTTTACAGTTTGTGGGTCGCTCCAGCTGATTGGGAAGATAAATAAATACTTGTTGGGCACACTATTTTCAGTGAGGTTCAAGCTACTTGCTTATGGCTAAGAAAACACCTTTCTGGGCGACATACCTTCCATTACTGGGCCACATTCTTTTATGATTAATGTCAATTTGCTGCTATAGTAAACTAGATGCTTTGTAGAGGACGGGGAATGATAGAATTGTCAGTTTTGAGACTGTTGAGTGCTAGCTAAATCAAGCATTACCGTGGATAAAGATTGTATACCAATCTGGGCGCTTTTCCTGTAGCGGAGGCAACAAGAGTTGGGGAACCATTCGCTGGGATTAGACACATTTGGTAGGTGATACATTGATCTTGTTTAATCTGTTATAAATTTTTTCCCACTGAAATAAAGACCAGGTTCCTTATCTTTCATTGTTGTCATATATGCTGATTTATTAATATGTGTGGACCGTCACAAATAGAATATGTGGTAATTTCTTCAGTCGATATATGCATTCTTCATCAAACAATCTCCTAGCTTGAGTAAGTCTCAGGAAATTTCTATTAATATATTAAGTTTCCAATATTATAAAAGAGAGTGGTAATCCTGTCAATATACTTCTGCACTCGTAAAGTCCAAGTATTCTCAAACAAGAAAGTGTTCCTTAAAATTGGCACTAAAATTAAAAAAAAAAGGTACCTGGGAAAGTGGATAGGAATTAAAAAAATGGTATCAGAGCATGTTCCTTGCTCATCCATGGGGATCTGAAAGTTAAAATAATTGGGCAGTAATCGACTAGGGAGGATAGGCAGAATGTCACCCACATAACGAAGAGATACCAGAGTCCAGAATCTCCATTAGACAAGGAAGAACTAGTTTAGGAATTAGAAGCTCATCCTGAGGTAAATAAGGTAGATAAGGGTGAAGTCATCATGAGTGAAAAAGATGAAGAGGATTTCATTAGTCTTCTCATTGCATTGAATGATTTGTCCATGAGAGAGAAAGAAATGATGGATTTGATGGGGCATATGGCAATTAACACCATGGGGAGTCAAGATAAGCAAAATCATAACGGTGAAAGGAATTATACTAATGGGGAAGGAAGCCATTCTCCCATCACCATATAGAGCCACCCCCATTTGTACACCAAGACACCCAGGCCTACCATGCCTCAATTCCTTGATAATGATGCATCAAGGCGAATGGAGCAGACTGATCAATATATACCCTTTGGAACTTATTTGGAGGAGTACTAGATATTAGGAGATGATTTTCATGTTCCCATGTCCTTTCATGATTTTTTCCACTTAAAAAGAAAGAACAGGCCTAGGGGGGCCAAGGGGACGATGTCTCAAAACACATAGTTACAATGAACATTGGGAAAAGTGACCATTCCAAACTTTAATGGGTCATCAAAATACACTTCTAGAGCATGGGTGCAAAAGTTGGACACTTATTTCTAGCTCAATAAAATGGCTAAAGATGATGCTATTAATCTTACCACTTTTCATTTACATGGAGAAGCCCATGAATGGTGGTACCATGGGTTAGTGACACTGGGTCATTCAAGAATCACTTCATACCTTCATTTCACATAGAGGATCATTGAGAGGTTTGACAGGAAAGACCCAGAGGTCCATTTTCGAGAGTTGGCTCAGCTGAAGCAGACATGTAGCCCAAAGGCATTTATCTCTTAGTTCCAGAGATTAGCAATGATGGTGACAAACATATATGAGGCATGCTTGGTGATGTTGTTCATTGAGGGGCTATCAGATCCATTACGTGGATGGGTGAAGGCCTACAAACCCACCACTTTGCAGGATGTAGTCAGTGATACTAGGGATATGCAGGATGTTGTTCCTAAGAGTAGGTTTCCTCCAAAACCCACCTTCCCACAAAATATCAAGGAAACCAAACCATTTCAGAAGGATTGGGATGGGAAGCCAAAGCTGGATGAAGAAACAAGAAAGGATCTAAGGATGAATAAATTGTGCTTTAGTTGTTAGGAGTCATGGATACAAGGGCACAAGTGTGCCGGGAAAGACAAGACTGGAAAGGGTCATTATATTTAGGTCTATTCGGACAACGATAATGATGACAAGGAAGAGCAGTAGGAACAAGAGCATGGAAACCATACATCAGGTGAGGAGACATCGCACGCTGGGGCTAAGGGCCTTGTTATGGAATCCATGTCGAGACTTTCTAGGTACCACACTTTCAGAGTCAGAGGAGTCCTACAAGGTCACAAGGTTACATTGTTGATTGATAGTGGGGCATCCCAAAATTTTATAGATGCATCTTTGGTGGAAAGGCGAGAGATTTTGATGAAGGAGTTTGAGGGATTCACCATGATCATACCCAGATGCTATAAGATGGAGTGCACTAGATGGATCCCCAAGTTGAAAATAACCATGGGGAATTATACAGTGACAAATGATTTTTTTGTGGTGGATGTGCCAGACACTAATGTGGTGCTTGGAGTTCAGTGGTTATACTCCATTGGTAAATACACTACTGATCAGAGGACTATGGAAATGGAGTTCATGGGACCAGATGGAAAAAATGTGGTTTTATGGGCTATGCACCAGTATCCTCCCATGATCGTGTCATCTTAGAGTATGGAGGTAGTGATGCAATATGGAGACATAGAGTGGGTATTAGAGTGCTACATTTCTAACAGGGAGCCACTAGATCGTCCTTGACAATATCCAGATGATATTCAAGTATTTCTTTGCAAACATCAGATGGTTTTTGCTGACATTCCTCCAGGAGTACCCCCAGATGGAGGATTTGAACATATTATAGAATTAGAAGAAGGGGTCCAAGCCGTCATAACCAATGCTTACCACCACCCCAAGATGTACAAATATGATATAGAAAAAACCATCAAGGATTTGTTAAAGATGGGTCACATTCGGCCTAGTTCTAGCCCTTTTTCCTCTTCAGTGGTATTGGTTAAGAAAAAGGATGGTTCCATGAGGATGTGCATTGAATACCGAGCACTTAACAAGAAAACCATAAAGAACAKGTGCCCAATTTTGAGGATCGATGAACTGATGGATAAGTTGAGGGGAGAAAAATATTTCACGAAGATTGATCTTCGTTGAGGATACCACCAGATTCGAGTTCGAGAGAAGGACATTCAAAAGACTGCCTTCTGATGTCATTATGGGAATTATGATTTCTTCGTTATGCCATTTGGGCGAACCAACACCCCTACTACATTCCAGTCCTGTATGAACCATGTGTTCAATAAGCAACTAAGGAAATTTCCATTGGTCATCTTTGATGATATTCTCATTTATAGGACGACTTCGGAGGATCATCTCAGGCATTTGGATGAGGTATTGGGGATGTTGGAGGAGCAGGAGCTTTACACAAAGGAGTCCAAATGTGACTTTTTCATGACGAAGATGCTTTACTTGGGGCATGTGATCGAGGAAAATGGTGTCCAGGTCCACCAAGAGAAAATTAGGGCAATTATAGAGTGGCCTACCCCCCAAAATTTGACAAAACTAAAAATATTCCTAGGACTCTGCACTTATTATAGGAAATTTGTTAAGGGTTTCTCACAATTGATGACACCTATTACAGATCTCACTAAGAAAGGATATTTCAGTTGGACAGACAAGGCGCATATGAAATTTGAAAACTGAAACATGTAATGAGTTCATTCCCTGTGCTAGCCTTACCACATTTCACTCAACCATTTGTGCTTGAGTGTGATGCTTCAGGGATAGGGATAGGAGCTGTGTTGATGCAAAATAATCATCCTATTTCTTTTGAGAGATGAAAACTTAGGGAGTATGAGTGACATTATTCAATATATCACAAGGCGATGTTGGCCATTATGCTTGCATTGGCCAAATTCAGACAATACTTGGTGGGGAATAGGTTCAAAGTGAAGAAATATCATAACATCCTGAGGTTCCTCATGGAGAAGAAATAATTGGGTGAGAGGCAGCATAAGTGGATCAATTCCTCTGATTTTGAGATTGAATATGTGAAGGGAAAAAACAATGTGGTGGTCGATGCCCTTTCCAGGGTACCATCCACTCTCTCCCTTATGGATATTTCAGTTGATTGGAAATATCTCTTGTTGGTAAAATACTCCAAAGATAGATTTTCTTGTGAGATCCTAGACGATCAGATCCAGGATGATGGGTACCGAGTTATGGATGACATCATTTATTCCAAAGACAAGATCTATTTAGTACCAGAATCTCAACTGAAGGAAAAAATCATGCAGGAAACACACAGTTCACCTTTCACGGGACACCCTGGGTACTTGAAAATCTACAGGAAGATCAAGGAAAGATTTACATGGAAAGGCCTCAAGACAGATGTGTTTAGATTCATGAGGGAATGCAAAGTTTTTCGACATAACAAAGTGGATCATTCTCAACCGGTTGGATTACTTCAACCACTTCCCATTCCAGAACAAAAATGGGAAAGCATCTCTATGGACTTCATCACAGGGTTTCCCTAGGTGCAAGGAAAATATTATATTTATGTGGTGGTCGATAGGCTAACGAAGTTTGCACATTTTTTTTCCATACCCTCCAAATATTCCACATCACATGTAGCAGAGTTGTTCTTCAGAGAGGTATTTCGATTACACAGGTTGCCAAAAACTATTGTCAGTGACAAAGATAGCAAAATCATGGGAGGATTTTGGTAGGATATTTTTAGGTTAGTTGGGATATAATTTACACCTAGCATGAGCTACCATCCTCAAACAGATGGGAAGACCGAGATTGTGAATCAATGGATTGAAGGCTATCTGAGGAATTATGTGTCAGGCTAGCAAAAAGCCTGGATAAAGTGGCTACACTTGGGTGAGCACTGCTACAATACAACCTATCGCATGTCTATTGGGATGACACCTTTTTGAGCTTTGGATGGATATGATGTGCCACATTTGTGGATCGGGTGTTTAGAGACAACAGAGCACCTAAAGCTAAAGATTGGATTCAAGAGAGTCGGGATATTCTATGGACCCTTAAGAAAAAATTTCAGATGGCTCTGAATCAGCAGAAGGTCTATGGAGATAGACATTGGGTGGAACGTAGCTTTGAGGTCAGGGACTTTGTGTACCTACATCTGCAACCCTATAGGCAGTCGTCACTTAAGATGAAGGGCTCAAAAAAATTGAAACCCAGATTCTATTGACCCTACAGGATTTCGAGGCACGTAGGGGAGGTGGCATATGAGCTAGAGCTTCTAGAGGGATGCAAGATACATAATGTCTTCCACGTTTCATGTCTCAAGAAGGAATTGGGACAACATATCGCTACCTCTACTGAGTTACCACTACTGGATGAAGAGGGGTAGTTGATTTTAGTTCCTTAGGAGATTTTGGAGATCAAGGAGCGAAAGCTAAGGTACCGAACTGTCTGGGAGTTCCTTGTCAAATGGAAGGATTTGTCTATCGAGAATGCTACATGGGAAGGAGAGAAGGTACTTCAGCATCCGGGTCTGAAATTGCTTGAGGGAAAAAAATCTTGTGCAGAGAGGAGTATAATGTCCCCATATGCCTAATCTCTCTAAGAGAGAATTCCACTAGCCTAATTGAGTTCCCGTGGGCTAGGGAAGAAAATAATCAAGGGAACATCATCCCAAATTCATAAGAGAAGAAAAGAAAAGATCAAGTTAGAAGAATAAAAAAACGGGATAGGAGGAGTCTAGGATCATTATGGCATTAGCACATTTGAGAAAAACATTTTTAGAGAGCTCTTGAGAAGAAAGACTAGGGTTTTTAGAAACGCTTCTGTGTTACTAGTTTCGATGTCGCAACAATACACCCTAGTTGGGTATGGGAAGAGATCACTTCAGATTTCTTCATTGGTTTAATTGCTAGCAGATTCATCTTCAGAGATCAAGCTTATCCAAGCTTATCTTCATACATTGGCTTAAATTTCAGAGAGGTGACTGAGTATTTACTTGGTGGCTGTTTTATCTGTTGTAGGGGCGATTTTATCCCAGAAAAGGGAATTGAGCTGCCTGGTGGAAGACTGATATTTGTTGCAGGGACGTTCCTTTTGTCCTAGGATCGAAATCTCTGTAATAGGGGTAGACACTTCCAAAGGGAAACAAGTTTACAGTGTGTGGGTCGCTCCAGCTGATTGTGAAGATAACAAAATACTTGATGGGCACACTATTTGTAGTGAGGGTCGAGCTACTTGCTTCTAGCTAAGCAAACTCCTTTCTGGGCGGCATACCTTCTTTTCCTGGGCCAAATTCTTCTCTGATTAAGGTTGATTTGATGCTATAGTAAACCAGCTGCTGTGTAGAGGATGGGGAACGACAGAATTGTCAGTTTTAGGACTGTTTAGTGCTAGAGAAATCAAGCATTACTGTGGACAAAGATTGTATACCAATCTGGACGCTTTTCCTGTAGCAGAGGAAACAAGAGTTGGGGCTCCATTCGCAGGGATTAGACACATTTGGCAGCTGATATATCCATCTTGTTCAAGCTCTTGTAAACTGTTGCCCACCGAAATAAAGACCAGGTTCCTTATCTTTCATTGTTGTCATATATGTGATTGCTTGATATGTGTGGACTGTCAAAAATAGAATATGTCGTAATTGCTTGAGTCCATATATGCATTCTTTATCAAAAATTTTCCTAGGTTGAGTAACTTTCAGTAAATTTCTATTAACATATTGAGTGCCCAATATTATAAAAGAGAGTAGTAATCCTGTCAATGTACTTATGCACTTGTAAACTCCAAGTATTCTCAAACAACAAAGTGTTCCTTAAACTTGGCACTAAAAAAAAAAGAAAGTACTTGGGAAAGTGGATGGGAATTTTACATAGTGCTATTAGGATTGGACACTATTAATCAGAACGCATGTGAAGGTAGCTCTAAAGTGGAGAACTTAAATCAGTTGTTATAGTGGGCAATAACAATTCGGTAGCATGGAATACTAAGATTCTTCAGCGTGAAAAATCCCTTCTTTTCTCTTTTTGGATAGGCCTAGACTCTGGCTCTCAAGGTGTTTCCTGAAATTGAAGGATGGAATTGAAAACCAAGTATTCTGTATATAATCCACGACATAGTTTTGATTTTCATCAACATATATACTTCAAGACTATGCATAGGAGAATTGCTTGGAGGATGGATGAAATTCTAAACCACCTCGAACATTTTCTATGTTAGTCGAAAGTGCGCGAAGGTCAGTTGCCCTGTTACCAAATAATACGCCTTCTGTTCTCCATTTCAGAACTTATGAAAATGGCCACGTAGTAGGCACAATGATTTCTTGCATATTGATCATTATTATGCCAACTCGAACCCTAATATCCACAATCCTTGTTGTCATATATCAACTCAATTGAAGTAAAACTAGCAAGAGCATCACCAATGTTTGTAATGAGTTAATCAAAATTACATTCTTGTCGGCTAAGAAATTGAAAGGAAATTGAAACTGAGCATAAACACATGTTTTTGTATCAGTATATTTTCTCAACAAATCGGATTCCCAATTATCATGTACCACTCCAAGGATGATGTGTTGGAACTTTGCTCATAATCCTATTGAGTTTCTTGATATACATGCTTCAAATCCTTGATATACAGGTTTCAAATCCAATGGGAATGAATAAGACTGCTGTAATGCGTTCCACTCATTAGAATTTCCACTTAACTCAACCCAATGCATCCAAAGAATTACCCAACAACCAAACAATTCCTTCAGCCAAGACAGAAGTCGACCCAGCATGGAACAAGTAGATCTGGCAAATAATAATTCGCGCCGGCAATTGAAAACTCCCCAACAAATAATTTAAACAGCCTGTAAATTAATTGACGGTCCAGTAACAAGGGTCGGCTCTCTCCAAGGACTACACCCGTATGGCTTGCTAGAAGATTAATCATTCCACCGCCCAACGGCCAAAATAGGGATTATATCAGCCCATCGAATTTGGAAGAGTTAGCACTGCAAGGGCCAATGAACCATCTATGTTCAAAAAAGCCAAAATACGATTTAGGCACAACTAAGGGGTAAGTTAACCCACTAAGTGCATCTATATATATTTATGTAATTTTTGATTGGTGAGATATAGAAAAAATTGATAATGAAATTTTGAGAGTGTTAACAAGGGATTTTTATACTTTGTTCCTATTTGAATCTGAGTTTGAAAACTCAAGATAAAGATAAGATTTATTACATAGCATCTATTTTGTTGTAGCATGCAACTCTGTTTTTTGTATCACTTTGAAAACTTCATTTAAAAATTTATGCTTTGCAATAGTTTGTTGTAACATGCTATTTAGATTAAGTACACAAACACTAGGTTGGTTTATTGTTGCAGAGAATGATTCATCAAAGATATTTTGTTGTTGCAGTCTAGGTTTTAAGTTTTAGTTTGTTGTTGTAATTCCCTTGTTTTTTTATAACTCTGTTTTGTTGTAATAGTCTTTTATTCTTTGCTGAAACACATGTTGAAAAAGTTGTTGTGAAGCAAAGTATCGTTTGTTGAAACAGTTGTTGAAACACATGCGGAAACGTGCAGAAACAATCGATGTAACTTATTGATGTTTTTTCAAAGTGCTCGAAATCTTGTAGTAATTGTTTATTGTTTTCTGAAGCACTCCCTTGCATCCTTCATTATGGTATCATAGCTAGTAATATTTTTAGTTCCTCATTGTAGCTCAATACAATGATTTGGAATTTGATCCGAAATGGCTACAAAGAGTAGTTTGGATCAACCACAGACTCATGTTTTGACTGAAAGAAATTATCATTCTTGGTTTATCATAATGAGAACATTTTTGCGTTCTCAAGATCTTTGAGAGTTTGTTACTGCTGGTTATCCAGATCCTACTGACCAAGAAACAAAAATGGCTCTGAAAAATGATGAGCGAATTTTGTTGAAGGAGAATAGAAAGAAAGACAATAAATGCCTCGATCGTATTCATCAAGGCCTAAATGAAACCATATTTTTTATGGTGTAAGTATAGTTTCTTCAAAACAAGCTTGGGACATTCTTGAAACTAGCTATCAAGGCATATCCAAGGTGAAGACTGTCAAGGTTCAGAACTTGAGAAGGGACTTTGAGAATCTAAAGATGAAGGACAATGAGGCAGTTGATAGTTTCATGACTCAAGTCATGAATGAATGGTGTGAATCAAATAAGGCAATATGGTGAAGACCTCTAGGACAAGAGAGTAATTGAGAAAGTTCTTAGATATTTTCCAAAGAAATTTGAATCCATTGTTGTACCCATAGAGGAATTTAAAGACATTAGTCTAATGCATATTGATGAATTAACTGGTTCTCTGACTCCTCGTGAATCCAAGATGTTTAGATATGATACTCCATTAGAGAATGCCTTCAAATCCTAGTTGTATGTTACTAGAGGCAAAGGTAGAGGAAGGTTTAGTAGTAGAGGAAGAGGAGGCCAATTTGATGGTCAAAGAGATAGTAAACTTGATTTAGAATTTGAGGAGAAAACTCAGTAGAATCCTCCTAGTTTAAGGGGGAGTAGCAGCAGATCCTGGAAGAAAGGAAATAATAGGTATGATAAATCTAAGGTACAATGTTATTATTGTAAGAAATTTGGACATTATGCTAACAAGTGTTGGAAGAAGCAAGCAGATGTTGGAAATCGGTCTGCACACATGATAGAGGAGTCAAAGGATGGCTAGAAACTTGTGTTTCTCAATTGTAATGTCACCCAGGAAAGTTCAAATGATGTTTGGTTTTTGGATAACAAATGTAGGAATCACATGACTCAAAATAAAGAATTATTTTCCAGTTTAGATGTCAGTATTCAGTCTGAGGTAAAATTGGGTAATGAGAGTAAGGTAAGAGTTAATGGTAAATGTTTGATTCTTGTTTATACTAAGAATGACGAAAGAAGAAAAATAACAGATGTTTATTATGTACCTAGTATGAAATGCAATATGTTAAGTGTTGGACATATAATAGAGAAAAAGTACAAAATGTTCTTCAATAACAAGGTATGTACAATTTATGATAAGTATCCAAGTAAGAAGTTGATTGCCAGAGCAAAGATGACAAAGAATAAAATGTTTCCACTTATTATGAGAAATGATCTCACTAACTCTTTGAATTCTTATAAAACTAAAGGTTTGGAGGAGTCATGGTTACGACATCTGAGATATGGCCATTTACATTTTGGAGGTCTAGATTTACTACAGAAGAAGAAAATGGTGAAGGGGTTTCCCAATATTCAGTAACTAGCAAGCTCATGTGAGAGTTGCATACTTGCAAAGCATCATAGATAAATTTATTTATAGAGTTTCGTATAGGGATAAATCTCCATTGGAACTTGTTCACACAAACTTATGTGTACCGATGCAAACAGCATGATTGACTAGTAATGTCTATTTTATGACTTTTATTGATGACTTAATTTGAAAAAGTTGGGTTTATTTGTTGAAGAAGAAGTCTGAATATTTTGATATATTTAAGAGGTTTAAAGTTATGGTTGAAAAAGAGAGTGGCCAATATGTTAAAGTTTTGAGATCAGACAAAGGAGGTGAATATATGCTAGCTTATTTCAAGGAGTTTTTTCAGTCTCATGGAATCAAGAGACAAATTACTATTCATTATACTCCATAACAAAATGGAGTAGCTGAAAGGAAGAATTGAACCATTATGAATATGGATCAAAGTATGTTGAAGGAGAAGCATCTTTCGAATGAATATTGGGGCAATGAAATTATTTGTTTAGTATATATTATCAATAGGAGTCCAACTAAGAGTGTGAAGAACCAATTTCCTGAGGAATCTTGGAGTGGTAAGAATAGCAACATATCCCATTTGAGGATTTTCAGGTGTGTAGCTTATGCACATGTACTTGAAGAGTTGAGAAAGTTGAATGACATAAGTGAGAAATCTTTCTTTCTTGGATACAAAAAGGATTCTAAGGAATATATAATCTATAATATAGTCACCAAGAAAAATGTTATCAACAGAGATGTTGAGTTCAGGGAAGAAGAGGCTTGGGATGGTATCATTGAAAAAATTGTTTCAGGGGGAATTGAAATATCCCATGAAAATGTTGATGGAGATGAGAAGGTCGTACAGAGTGCATAGTTGATTCCACAATCACACACACCCACAACAACAACTCATGTAAGGCAATCACCAGGAGTCAACCCATAACACCTAAGAACACCCAGAACATACGAGCGTGGAGAGGATCAAGCCATGGTGGACAACAAACATGATCGGAGGTAAGTGATGAATCAAATCCTAATTTAGCTTCATTAAGAAATAAAATTAGTGGTTAGAAGACTATAAGTTTAAGAGAATTGTATGAGAAAAATGATGAATTAGATCAAGTTAATTTTGCATTAATTGCATATGATCCTGTAAATTTTGATGAGGCTATTAAGAAATAATTTTTGGTAGAAGCTATGAATGAGGAATTGATGCCATAGAAAGGAATAATGCTTGGGAACTTGAAGATTTGATTGAAGATAAAAATTACATTGGTGTTAAATGGATTTACAAGACCATGTTAAATGTTGAAGGTGAAGTTGAGAAGAACAAGGAAAATCTTGTAGCTCAGGGGTTCAGTAAAGAACCCGGTATTGATTATAATGAAACTTTTGCACCTATATCCAGGCTTGATACAATAAGAATGGTGTTATCCATTTCCACTCATAATAAATGGTATATGTACCAGATGAATGTTAAGTCTACATTTTTAAATGGTGTTATGGAAGAAGAGTTTTATGTGAAACACCCTCTAGGATACGATATTTTTGGACAACAAGGTAAGGTCTATAAGATAAAGAAAGATCTGTATCGATTGAAATAAGCACCCAAAGTATGGTACAACAAAATTGATGAATAATTGAAAGGTGAAGGATTAGACAGGAGTCCAAGTGATCCAACACTATATACAAAGTTAAATCATGAAACTAAACTCTTGATTGTATGCTTATATGTTAATGATTTGATTTTCATTGGAAATATTTCAGTAGATGAGTTTAAGAAAACGATGAAAAATGAGTTTGAAATGACTAATTTAGGAATGATGAAGTATTCTCTAGGAATTTAGGTAAATCAATCTGAAGATGGTATTTTTTATTTTTCAAACTAAGTATGCAAAGAACATATTGAAAAGGTTTAGGATGGTGAACTGTAAACCAACTGTAACACCAATTGCATCTGGCACAAAACTCAGTATGAATGATGAGGGGTTATGTGTTGATCCAACTCTCTATAAAAGACTTGTTGGAAGTCTTATGTATTTGAAAACAACAAGGCCCGATATTATGTTTTTTGTAAGTTTGATTTCTAGATTTATGGAGTCTCCAAAAAGAACCCATTGGAAAGAAGGAAAAATGATTCTAAGATATGTTTCTAGAACAACAAATTATGGTGTCATGTACACATCAAATTCAGATTTTAAGTTGATTGACTATATTGATAGTGATTTTGTAGGTAGTGTAGATGATAGGAAGATCACATCAGTATATGTGTTCATATTTGGATCAAGAGATGTAGCCTGGGCTTGAATGAAGCATCCCATTGTGACTTTATCATCTGCTAAGGCAGAGTATGTTGCAACAACAACAACTGCATGTCAGAATGTGTGGATGAGAAGAATTTTAACTGAGTTGTTGCATGAACAACAAGAACCAACTCATATTTTCTATGATAATAAATCAACCATTTCTCTATCACATAATAATTTTTTCCACAAGAAAACTAAGAACATTGATACAAAATATCATTTTATTCGAGAGTTGATAAACAATGATGAAATTTTTGCATATATAAATATTAGTTTGCAAGCATGTTTACAAAGCCCTTAGCAAAGGAATTATTTGAAATTTATAGAAAGAACATTGAGGTTTATGAACTGTAACAATATTGTAGAGTTATGTTTTTGGGTGAAATGATTAAGGGGGAGAATGTCAGAAGATTAATCATTCCACCACCCAATAGATGACTTATCTCAGTCGATTGAATTTTGAAGAGTTGTTGTTGGGTATGTGTTATATTATTTACATGAGTAGTAGTGTCTGTGTTGGTCCAGGTGCGTAGGGGTTTAGGGGCAGCATCCTCGAGAAAACTATTTCTACCTTGGGAAACATGTCACATATTTAGGTGGTTTTTCGACACATGGTTTTTTGCCGATGGTTTTCTATTTTTGGTTAAGGAATTAGGGTTGTTGAGTAATCCAAGTCATTGAGTTAGGGTTTTGGATGTCATTGTAAACTATATGTATATTGTATTGTAAACAATGTATCATGATGAATGCATATAGAATATGTTGGTTTTCTCGGTTTGGGTTTCCGAGGGAAAAATCTCTGTGTAATGTTTGTATTTTCCATTGTATCTTTTATGTTCTTTTACTAAAAATATGTTCGCAATAAATATTGTACAAGGTTAAAATATACATTTGGTATCAAAGCTTTGTTGGCTTCAGGGGGACGCCTTTGTGGTCAAGGGTTTGGCTCGGGACTGTGATAAGACTTTTTATAGTGGGAGATATGTGGTATTGATTTTTTAGGTGAAAATAAATGGCAAGAAATTCAAAGATGGAGATCGAGAAGTTTAATGTGAAATTTTTTGAGCTGTGGAAGCTCAAGATGGAATATCTATTGGTGGACAAAGATTAGTGGATCACGGTAGATCTAGGTACGACACCTATAAGAACTTCAGTAGATGACTGGAAAAAGTTGGATCAGAAGGCAAAGAGAAAAATCTGAATCTGTCTCTCAGATTCAATATTATTCAATGTGTTAGAGGAAGATACAACCAAGGATTTATGGGATAAGTTGGGGAAGTTATATCAGTCTAAGTCAGTAGTAAATAAATTGTTCCATAGAAAGAAGTTGTATAACCTGAGGATGAGATATGGAGACTCGGTGGCAGAGCATTTGGACACCTTCAATACTATGGTAAGTCAATTAATATATCTTGAGATTAAAATTTTAGATGAAGATAAATGTATCAGTTTATTGTGTTCTTTACTAGACTCGTGGGATAGTCTGGTTGTGGCCATAGGTAGTAATACAACTTGCTTGAATTTTTATGAAGTGGTCTCATCCTTGTTGTCGAAGGAGATGAGACGAAAGAATATGGAAGGATAGAGCACAGACACATTATTTCCAAGAGGACGCTCCCAGAAAATAAATAGATCTAAGTTCTCAAGTGGAAGATCTAAGTCTAAGGGTAGATCTAAATATCCCAGAAATTTTGTAAAGGTATGTTGGAGATATGGAAAAGATGGGCACTACAAGAAGAAGTGTAGATCCAAATTTGAGAAAAAGAAGGGATCTGAAGAATATCCTTCTACAGAAGAAAAGACCTCCAAGGAAGAAGGAGGGGATATGTACGTGGCTTCTTCAAGAAAACATGCAGATCATGAGGCATGGTTGGTTGACTCAGGTGCATCCTTTCATATGAGTCCCCATAGGGAGTGGTTCTGTGAATATGAAAGGTATGATGGAGGAAATGTTTTCTTAGGTGATGATTTGACAACCAGAATCATAGGACAAGGAAAAGTCAAGTTGAGTCTCATATATGGAAGGATCATAACACTACCTGGTGTTCTTCACATCCCAGGTTTGGCCAAAAATTTGATTTTTGTAATAAAAATGGATGATGCAGGTGTAAAAAAATATTTGAAAAGGAAACCTGGAGGATGGTTCGAGGAGCAATGGTGTTGTTGAAGGGAGTTTGGTTTGGAACTCTATATAATATTCAAGGAACCACTATTAGTGATGGGTGTAATAGTTCCATTGTTCTTGATATTGGATTTGAATAAGAAAGAACTCATACAGTCTCTGGAGAAAAGGTTATGTTGTGGCATCAAAGACTGGGGCATATTGGAGAGAGGTGTCTTCGACTACTACATGGTAGAGGTATGGTTGAAGGTATGTCTAACTTCTCTCTGGATTTTGATTTCTATGAACATTTTCTATATGGGAAGCAAAATCGGGTAATATTCCCCTTTGGTGCAGCGAGGGCAGAAAGAATTTTACAACTAGTTCACAACGATGTTTTTGGACCTGTGTCAGTCCCATCATTGGGAAAATATGTGTACTATGTATCATTTATAGATGAATTCTCAAGGAATACTTGGATATATTTCCTCAGGAATAAATCGGAAGTCTTTGACAGGTTTAAATAGTTTAAGGCTCTTGTTGAGAATCAAATAGAGAAAATAATTAAGGTGTTGAAGATAGATAATGGCAGAGAGTTCTGAGGGGATGAATTTGAATAATTATGTAGAAGTGTAGTATATAAAGGAAGAGGACTACTCCATACACACCTCAACATAATGGAGTTGAAGAAAGGATGAACATGACACTAATGGAAAAAGCAAGGTGAATTCTTAGTAGTGTCTGGTTAGGGAAAGAATTCTAGGCAGAGGTAGTGGGTAATGCATGTTACCTGGTGAACAGATCACCCTCATCAGCATTCTATGAAAAGACTCCACAAGAGGTATGGACTGGTAAGGAACCTTCTCTCACACATCTCAAGTTATTTGGTTGTGATGCATATGTTCATGTTCCAAAGGGAAACATGAGTAAGCTAGATAAGAAGGATGAAAAGTGTATCTTGATTGGATATAAGTATGTTCTCAAAGGTTATAAGCTTTGGAAACCAGAAACTAAGAAGGTAGTGTATATCCGAGATGTGGTATTTAGAGAAATGAAGGATGTTGTTAAACATGAAGTCCTACCAAGTAAGGAAGAACCAGAGAAAATAGAGTTTGATTTAAACGATGATGAATCAAAATCTACAGAAGAAAATGAATCAGAAGAAGAAGATCCTCATACTCCAGTATTGAGGAGATCGGTTTGAGAAAGAAGGCTATCATAAAGGTATACTCCATCCTATTTTCGTTCAAATTTTTCTTTGTCTATTACTGATGATGATCCTAGAACTATCAGAGAGGCAGTGGATTCATAGGATGGAAATCTATGGAAAAGGGCCATGGACGAAGAAATGGCATCTTTGGATAAGAATGAGGCTTGGGATCTAGTGTATTTGTCGACTTGAATAAATACCATTGGAAAAAAATGGGTATTTAAAAAGAATATAAATGAAGAAGGAAAAGTGGAGAAATACAAAGCTCGGTTAGTAGCAAAGGGTTATTCCCAGGTTGAGGGAATTGATTTTGGTGATATTTTTTCCCCTGCTGCCAAGTTAACCTCTATAATATTTTTGTTATCTATTGTTGTTGCATTTGATTTTGAAGTAGAACATATGGATGTGAAGAAAACATTCCTACATGGGGATATGAAAGAAGAAATCTATATGAAGCAACAAGAAGGTTATGTTGTGAAGGGAGAGAAGGAGTTGGTAGGCAAGCTAAAAAGTCCCTTTATGGTTTAAAACAATCACCAAGGATGTGGTATAAAAAATTTGATACTTATATGCCAGAACTTGGCTTCACAAGAGGCAAAGACGATCACTGCGTGTATTTAAATTAATTGGTGATCATTTGATTTATTTGGTCTTGTGTGTGGATGACATGTTGCTGATAGCAAACAACAAAGAGATTATCTAGGATGTGAAAACTCAGTTATCCTCTAAATTTGACATGAAGGATCTCGGTGCTTCAAATTTCATTTTGGGCATGGAAATTAAAAAAGACGGGAAAAAGAGGAAACTTTGGTTAAATCAGAGAAAATATGTCCAGACAATATTGCAAAGGTTTAATATGCAGGAATGTAAAGCAGTTAAGGTTCCTATTCCTGTTGGTGTAAATTTAGTTGTGGATCAGTGTCCCAAGACACATGAAGAGGAGGAGGACATGTCTCGTGTTCCATATACGAGGGAAATTGGTAGTTTGATGTATGCAATGGTCTATACTAGACAAAACATTGGACATGCATTGGGGGTTTTGAGCAAGTATATGTCAAAACCAGGGAAGGAGCATTGGACAACAGTAAAAAGGGTTTTCAAGTATTTGCGTGGCATTGCTAGCTATGGATTGTGCTACCAAGGAAGACTGGGATTGGATAGAGTGGTGGATATACATGGCTTTTTGGATGAAGACTAGGATGGAGATCTAGATCGTAGGAGATCTACAAGTGGGTATGTGTTTAACCTATTTGGAGGAGCAATAAGTTGGATGAGAAAAACATAGGTTGTACTTGCACTTTCAACTAAAAAAGTTGAATACATGGAAGCCACTCATGAAAGTAAGGAAGAAGTATGGTTACAAAGATTGTGTTTAGGTATTGGGTTGGTACAACAAGATGTAAGGATAGATTGTGGAAATCATAGTGCAATTTTTATGCCTAAGAACCCGACTTATCATTCAAAGACAAAGCATATTGATATTCAATATCACTTTGTGAGAGACATGGTTGAAGAAAAGAAAGTATTGTTGATGAAGGTGGAAAATATGAAGAATGTTGCAGATTCATTAACAAAATATCTAAGCACTAGGAAGTTCTTTTGGTGTAGAGGATCCATGGGCATTGTTACCTTGGATTGTTCACTATGTAACCTTGTAACCCCCTGTATGCAAAGAAAAAAACAAGTGGGATAATGTTGGGTATGTGTTATATTCTTTGCATGAGTAGTAGTTTCCATGTTGCGTAGGGCGCACAGGGGGGTTTGAGGGGGGCTGCAGGGGCAGTGCCCCTGAGAAAAAAAATTCTTTCTAGAGAAACGTGTCACATATTAAGGTTGTTTTTCGGCACGTTGTTTTTTGCCGATGATTTTATATTTCTGGTTAAGGAACTAGGGTTGTTGACTAATCCAGGTCATTGGGTTATGGTTTATGATGCCGTTGGCTCCTATATGTATATTGTATTGTAAACAATGTATCATGATGAATGAATACAAAATATGCTAGTTTTCTCAGTTTGGATTTCCAGGGGAAAAATCTTTGTGTAATGTTTGTATTTTCCATTGTATCTTTTCTGTTCTTTTACTGAAAATATGTTCCCAGTAAATATTTTACAAGGTTAAAATCTACAGTTACCACCGCCAAGAAATTAATTTTCACCATCTTAACCATTGAAATTCTAAAGGGGTATCACCGCTACACCATTTCATTTTTTACCGATCAAATTTCAAAGGGGAAATGAACCATCAATGTTCAAAAAAACCAAAATACGATTTAGGCAGAGTGAAGGGGAAATTTAACCAACTAACTACATCTATATATATCTATGTAATTTTGATTTGTGAGATACAAAAAGAAAATTGATAATGAAATTTTGAGAGTGTTAACAAGCGATTTTTATACCCTGTTCCTATTTGAATCTAAGTTTGAAAATTCATGATAAAGATCAGATTTATTACAGAGCATCTATTTTGTTGTAGCATGCATACTCTATTTTTTGTATCA
The DNA here is from genome assembly GCA_000966675.3 of Picea glauca. Taxonomy (NCBI): domain Eukaryota; kingdom Viridiplantae; phylum Streptophyta; class Pinopsida; order Pinales; family Pinaceae; genus Picea; species Picea glauca. Next base: position 31,809 of record JZKD02S2184384.1, read on the forward strand.
GTTTGAAAACTTCGTTTAAAATTTTATGTTGTGAAATATTTTGTTGTAGCATTCTATTTATATTAAGTATAGAAGTATTGGGTTGATTTACTATTGAAAAGAATGATTCATCAAGGATATTTTGTTGCTGCAATATGAGTTTTAGTTTGTTGTTGTAATTCCCATGTTCTGCTATAACTATGTTTTGTTGTAAAAGCATTTTACTCTCTTCTGAAACACCTGTTGAAAAAGTTGTTGTAGAACAAAGTATCGATCTTTATTTATGATGCATGAGTGATTCACTTAATTTTTTGTTGTAATAGCTCTTTATTTTTTGTTGAAACAATTGTTGAAACACGTGTTAAAACAATTGTTGAAACAATGGTTGTATCTTATTGGTGTTGTTACACAGTGTTGAAAATCTTGTAGTAATTGTTTATTATTTTCTAAAGCACTCCCATGCATCCTTCATGGCTGCATATGGCCTATACAATAATGAAATTGACCTCACCTATGTAAATTTGGCGTCACATTTGCAAATTTTCCTCATGGAAGGTGGAATCATATCATGCAATGTGAATTCACTCATAGAGAAAGAATTGCAACCTATATGAGAGAGAAAAGCATCCAATGGAAAAACCAACCAATTTAGAATCTCTCTAATATATTGAAAAATCTTTGAAATGATGTCCATTGATATCATAATTCAAAGGGAAATGGACGGTGTCAATTTTAGAGCTAAAACTCTCTAACCTATTGCAACATATTTGGAATGTTGGCCATTGATATCAGAATTCAAAGGGAAATGGGTGGTGGTAATTTTAGAGTTGTTGTTGTTAATTCAGCCATTTCCATGGATGTATTCATATGCAATAATTAATATCAACCAATTTAGAAACTCTTTAATCTATTGAAACATCTTTGAAATGCTGGCCATTGATATCAGAATTCAAAGGGAAATGGACGGTGGCAATTTCAAAGCTGAAACTCTCTTATCTATTGCAACATCTTTGGAATGCTAGCCATTATATTGTAATTCAAAGGGAAATGGACGGTGGTAATTTCAGATTTGTTGTTGTTTGTTAATTAATCCATTGTCATGGATGTATTCTATGCAATAATTAATATCAATAGACTCTGAAATCGATATAAACCATTAACAAACCTAAACCTAAGAGCAACATAGAGAAAAAAAAATGAATTGTTTTTCTTATGTTTGTTAATGGTTTATGATGATGAATATCAAATTATATAATTGTAACTTCAGATATCTCCTACCTAGAAATCAATTTCCGACTCCATTGATATTAATTATTTCATAGAGTACATGCATGACAATCATTGAATTAACTATAACAACTTTAAAATTACCATCATACAATTCCCTTTGAATTTTGAGAACATGGCTACCAATCTAAAGTTGTTGCAATATATTAGAGAGTTTCTAAATCAATTGGTTTGGTTGTTGGAAATTTTTCTCTATCCTATGGGTTATAAATCTTCCTCTATAATTCAGTTCACATTACCTGAGCCGAATCCACCTTGTTTGAGGCTATATTTGCAAAGGTGAGTTATATTTGATCATTTTATAGGTCGTACATAACCGTACTAGCTATAAATGTACATTCTTGGAGGGAGCCACCCTAGGTTCCTCGAAAGACAATTAATTAATTATTTGTTTGGTTCATCTTTGAATTGTTGGGTCAAATTTCAATTACTAGGGTGAATTGTTATTTTCTAGACTGACTTGTTCCATTCTTGGGTCCATCTTTTGTCTTGGCTAAATGAATTGTTCGGTTGTTGGGTGATTCTTTGTATGCATTGAGATGAAATAAGTGAAAACTCTAATTAATGGAACATATCACAACTCTCTTATGGGTGAGTGTAATTTAATGATGATCTCTCATGACGCGTTATTGGTAATGAAAACCTATAAAAAAAACAATCTGTTAATTTAGAGAGATTATTCAAGGTACTTTTACAATGATAACATTTATTATATATTTATTTAAAATTTACCAAAGTCAACATATCCCTAAAATTGTCTATTATTTGTGCACACTAAGAGAGTCTTAACATGATCAAAACAATATTTTTTTTTAGATCATAGACATCGGTCTCCTCCTGTGTCGCATATAACTCATTTGAGAAATGGTTACGCCAAAAAAAAGTTATAGCATAAATAAGAGAGGTATGTATTCTAGGATTTTGATATATGTCAAAACAAAAATAGATTAAAAATGGTAAACATTATTAATTAAAAAAAATGTATAGTTGGAATTTTCACAACCAACTCTATTTGTGTATATAGTTTCGTCAATAAATGAATTATGTAGGCTATAGAAAAATAACGTCAAAAATAAAGATATGAAGAGTAATTCATAAAAATTGAGGTTTTTTATGTTTTTTCAAATTGAGCCACTTGGTTTGTCATCCCAAACATAAATCTGAGACAACCAACTCAACAAACATGTATGCTAGAGTTTTCACTTTCATCCAAAAAAAATTGAAATTCAAATAATTTGTGTGCGCTTTAGGAACATGCACATGTTCCTAAAGTACACACGTT
>JZKD02S2184406.1:0-25238 GCA_000966675.3 Picea glauca
GTCAATGTGACCTTCACTCCGTGACCACAACCTTATGTCTCTCTATCAGGGTTTCGACGTCTTCAGTGTCGAGATGCACATGTACTTGGAACCCCCGATTCTCCGATCCCCGATGCGCTCCTTTCCCGAGCCTTAGCCCCTTCTGGCTCCACAATGGTCCATGTGACTTGCGATCACGTGACCATCACCATACCTCTCGTCGGGGTTTCGGGGTTTCGCACTTCCTGATGTCGAGATTTTCTCACCTCTCCAATCCCCGATTACCGATGCGCCCCTTTCCACGCGCTAGCCCTGCTAGCTATAGCCCTTGGCCCATAAGACCGTCAACACATGACCTCGGTCAAACCTCTCATCGGGGTTTCGGCGTTTTCGATGTCACTATACACATGCCTCCAGGATTCCCGATCCCCGATTTCCCGATGACGGAGATCAATGGTCCAGATCTCATTCTTAATCCAACGGCTGTGATTACATCGCAAAATCGCATATCACGATTTCGGAGTTTCTGTTGCAGTGTGTTCTTGACATATCAAAGTCCCGATTGCCGATGCCTCTGCTGACGTCACACGTGATTTGGCACGTGTTGGATCCTACCACGTGTCACTCTGATTCATGAATTGTATGTGCCTGAAGTTTTAGATCTGCCTAACACCTGTCATTACCTGGTTGTGCCACGTGTCCCTAGCTGACATGGACTGCTGTCGTGAAGTAGATCGATGGTCTAGATCACATGTTGATCTGACGGTTCATATTCAGTCGGGATTTCGCATATCGCAACATCGGGGTTTTCGATGCATTGTGTTCTTTGCATTATGAAATCCCGATCCCCGAAACTCCGATAAGGCCTCCTGGCTGCCATGCGTCCATGTGAATGAACGGTCCAGATCCCTGCTTGATTTAACGGCTGCGATCAAATCGCAAAATCGCATATCGCGATTTCGTAGTTTTCAATGTCAAGTGATTTGGATATTTCAAACTCTCGATCACCGATTCTCCGATGGAGCCTCCAGGNCCTTACTGTATGATTCTCGGTTTAAATAATTTCAAGGGAAACTACATACAAGATGGCTTGGACCTTACGAAGTGGACACTGTTTTCCCCAATGGAACAGTAAGGCTCCTCACAATTGATGACTCTAAAACACCATTACTAGTGAATGGTCATCGACTCCGTCTATACCAAAACCCCATTTCCAAAGAATATTTTAAGGCCACATGTGTGGAAGACTCACATTATCTCTTTTTAGAGGGGCCTCCTACTCCTCATTGCAATTAATTCTTTTGAATTTAATTCCTTTAGTATTAGATTAGATTTCTTTTACTAATAATCCCTGTCAAGGAATGACATGTTACAATTGATTCTTTTGCAGATTCTTGATCAAAGAAAAGGCCTACCAAGAAAGGATGATCTTACTTCAAGAAGATCCAAGCTTCATTTTGCGAAACACTACTCCCCCTTTCTTCACCACTGTTCAACAACTTTTTTCCCTTTTTCTCCATTGCTGAAACACCACTGTTCAGAAATTTTTCGCCCTTTTCCCCATTGCTGAAACACCACTGTTCAAAAAAATTTCGCCCTTTTACCCATTGCCGAAACATCACTTTCCAGCAATATTTTTCCTCATTTTTACCCCTTTTTCCCATTGCTGAAACACCACTGTTCAACAATTTTTTCCCCTTTTTCCCATTGTTGAAACACCACTGTTCAACAATTATTTTCCCTTTTTCTCCATTGCTGAAACACCGTTGCTCAGCAACATCTCACCACTGATGAAACACCATTTCTTCAGCAGTATTTTACATTGTTAAAACATCACTCTTCAACAAACATTTTTCTATTCTTTTCCTATTGCTGAAACACCAACTTTTCAGCATCCCTTGTTAATAAGCTCTTTCTCTCTCATACTACATTTTGTCCTTCCACGACCCTCTCTCATAACTAAAAAAATCCTTGATACAATTTCTCTAATAAATCAAAAGTCTCCCCCATGGCTACTACAAAACTATTATGGACAGACACTATATTTTGTTTGAAGTACGAATCAAAGGTAAAGATGAGGTATGTAAACTTTATATGTAAATACAATTGAACTATGGCTAATGAGAAGATCCCGACTCATTATTATCACTCACTTAAAATCATTATTTTAGCCGTACTTGGGGGAAAAAAAAAATATATCGAAATCTTATACCATCCTTTCACATGAACCGACTACCTTTATTCCTTTTTACCCATCCTTTCGTTTGTTTTCACCACCATTGGCATGCCTTCACCCGAAAAACTTACTATGTTCAGAAGCAGTTACTTGACTCTCTGACGGTGCATTTTACTGAGATGTTAGCTATGGGAGGCCCTGTTATACAGTATTCACCCGCCACGATAGCCCTGTTAGAATTATATCCATAAGCCTATCAATTTTTTCTGCAGGCAGGTTCGCTGGGTTATTTTCAGAGGCTCCAGGGATTTGATCAACAATAGGTTCTTCAATTTTCTTGAAATCTTCAGGAAGATTATTCCATTATTCAAGGGGTTCGGATTCCAGTCATAAAGGATGATATANTGTATGATTCTCGGTTTAAATAATTTCAAGGGAAACTACGTACAAGATGGCTTGGACCTTACGAAGTGGACACTGTTTTCCCCAATGGAACAGTAAGGCTCCTCACAATCGATGAATCTAAAACACCATTACTAGTGAATGGTCATCGACTCCGTCTATACCAAAACCCCATTTCCAAAGAATATTTTAAGGCCACATGTGTGGAAGACTCACATTATCTCTTTTTAGAGGGGCCTCCTACTCCTCATTGCAATTAATTCTTTTGAATTTAATTCCTTTAGTATTAGATTAGATTTCTTTTACTAATAATCCCTGTCAAGGAATGACATGTTACAATTGATTCTTTTGCAGATTCTTGATCAAAGAAAAGGCCTACCAAGAAAAGACGATCTTACTTCAAGAAGATCCAAGCTTCATTTTGCGAAACACTACTCCCCCTTTCTTCACCACTGTTCAACAAATTTTTTCCCTTTTTCTCCATTGCTGAAACACCACTGTTCAGAAATTTTTCGCCCTTTTCCCCATTGCTGAAACACCACTGTTCAAAAAAATTTCGCCCTTTTACCCATTGCTGAAACATCACTTTCCAGCAATATTTTTCCTCATTTTTACCCCTTTTTCCCATTGCTGAAACACCACTATTCAACAATTTTTTCCTCTTTTTCCCATTGTTGAAACACCACTGTTCAACAATTTTTTTCCCTTTTTCTCCATTACTGAAACATCGTTTCTCAGCAACATCTCACCACTGATGAAACACCATTTCTTCAGCAGTATTTTACATTGTTAAAACATCACTCTTCAACAAACATTTTTCTATTCTTTTCCTGTTGCTGAAACACCAACTTTTCAACATCCCCTGTTAATAAGCTCTTTCGCTCTCATACTACATTTTGTCCTTCCACGACCCTCTCTCATAACTAAAAAAATCCTTGATACAATTTCTCTAATAAATCAAAAGTCTCCCCCATGGCTACTACAAAACTATTATGGACAGACACTATATTTTGTTTGAAGTACGAATCAAAGGTAAAGATGAGGTATGTAAACTTTATATGTAAATACAATTGAACTATGGCTAATGAGAAGATCCCGACTCATTATTATCACTCACTTAAAATCATTATTTTAGCCGTACTTGGGGGAAAAAAAAAATATATCGAAATCTTATACCATCCTTTCACATGAACCGACTACCTTTATTCCTTTTTACCCATCCTTTCGTTTGTTTTCACCACCATTGGCATGCCTTCACCCGAAAAACTTACTATGTTCAGAAGCAGTTACTTGACTCTCTGACGGTGCATTTTACTGAGATGTTAGCTATGGGAGGCCCTGTTATACAGTATTCACCCGCCACGATAGCCCTGTTAGAATTATATCCATAAGCCTATCAATTTTTTCTGCAGGCAGGTTCGCTGGGTTATTTTCAGAGGCTCCAGGGATTTGATCAACAATAGGTTCTTCAATTTTCTTGAAATCTTCAGGAAGATTATTCCATTATTCAAGGGGTTCGGATTCCAGTCATAAAGGATGATATAGTATAGGTTTCAGGTCTCCCTATCACTGGCATTCGCTGGTTCAACCGCAAACACATTATCCTTAATGCCCAGTAGGATTTTCTCTTGCCAGGGGAACAAATTGAGCCTAAAGGCCGGGGTGTTCGACTTAGCTCATTGTCGTCTCCTTGACCAAAAGTTACAGAGTTTTTCAAGCACTAACTCACCTGTGAAGGCCGATACCAGGTATTCTACCAGTACGATTTTGTCTTGTTGTCTCATTTACGACATGCTAGATTGGTGAATATTCCCTACTATCTGCTCGGATGTCTTAGAAATATGTCACATTACTGTAAAAAGGATAAAAATCCCACCCTTTCCCTCACCCATCAGTGTCTCGCTTAACTACTCATCCAAAAGGGTTTTTCCCAACAAAACCCTCCCCTAAACAACCCACCCATAGACCCTCAAGAAGACGTTGAACATCTTGAAAATCTTTAGGAACAACAACCAAAAAACCTTCCAGATCCTTCGGAAGTACCTAACAGTCCTCCTACAGAACCAATTAATCCAATTAACCTTTCGACCATACCAATCCCACCCCACATCTTACTAGAGTCATCTACTCCTACCGTTCACATCCTTAGTGATGATTCTGAACCAGACAACTCTCCCTGCCCCATCACTGAGGAAAAATACTCACGCAAAAGAAAGAAGCAAATTCCTTCTTTTCCCTCCTTTTTACAAAGAAAACGAATGAGGACCTCAACAAGAGCAGCCACTACTGCCACTACCCTAAACCCCCAACCCATCTTGCTAAAATCCCGTACACCTCCACCCTCCCAAATTCTGAAATTTTTACCTATTCCACCCATGGGCATTGAAACAAAAGAACCAGAAGCCCAGTGTACTGCGACATCATCCTTTTTAAATCAAGTAGCTGAAACACAAGAACCAACTACTCATCCAGTAGCTGAAACACAAGAACCAACTACTCATCCAGTAGCTAAAACACAAGAACCAGCTACTCACCCAGTATCTGAAACTGCTCATTCAGTAGCTGAAACACAAGAACCAACTATAGCTATTACACAAGAACCAATTACAGCTGAAACACAAGAACCAACTGCTGATATTGTTACCAAAATACAGGAATCAGATGCCCAGGGTGCCACAACACTACTTTCTCTACATCAAGAAGATGAAACACAAGAATCAACTGCCGATCCTGTGGCTGCTCCACAAGAACCAGTTAGTGCAGCTGTGACTTTTACACAAAACCAGTCACCCCTCTTAATATACCCATGAAATATAAACAACTAGAACCAACAATGGCCTCTTTCTTACAAGAAAATGAGTTCCTAAGGTCTGAACTGGAAGCCTACAAGCAAGAGATAGTAATGGTAAAGGAAACCTACGATAAGGAACTTAAATTGTACACCCTAGCTCGCATAGCAACCATGACAAAGGAAAATACAAAAGAGAATCAGTGTAGAGAGTATGTGTGCATTCAATGTGGGGACATTTATTATCAAACAGGATACAAAGTAACTCAAATTCCAGTGCCTGGAGCTTCCCCTGCACCTACGACTTTTGCAGTCAAAGAAGAAAACCCTGCTGTTACACAAGAACCAGGAAGACCTTCCAAAATTCAAAATGAACCCTGGCCTACAACAACTGTTACATCTGAAGCCCTTTTTTTTATTAATAAAGTTGTACAAAAAATGCCTATTGATTAATCTGCCCCTCCTAGTGAGATCAACACCCATACTCTTGTGGAACGAGCCACTCAGACCCTACCTTAGTCTATCACTTGCGATGCTGAAACACAAACTCAACCATGGGATAAGCANAAGTTCATCATAAGTTTCCCAAGAAGGCTGAAACAACAGCTTGGCAAAGGCTACAACGTGTTCAAGGATTCAGAGCTCCAACAAACAACACTTTCCACAGCTACTGCTTAAGTAATTTGCACACTCGGAGTCGATACTTAGATTTTGATTCAGATTGAAGTTGCCCGAGGACATGTAACCTTTTAGTTGGGGGGGATGTTAGGACTCTATAATGTACCTTTTTTTTCACACTTTTTTCTACCATTACATCCTTCTTCCACTCACATTTAAGCTTACATTATCATCTTACCATATCTTTCCAAAGGTATATAACGTCTCTTCTCTTTCGTATATGTTTAATTTGTTTTACATGTAATTTTACATTACTCTCATACTTAGCCATCAATCAGAAACATATAGTGCTGAAACAGTTCGAACTGCAGATTATTATTGCTGCTTGAAGACTCGTTGCTGAAACAGTCAAAAGCACACAAACCCCATTGCTGAAATAGTCCGTGGTCTATGATGATGAAACAACAATTCACACAACAGTAAGAAGGAGTTGTTACACTGGCCACAACAGTCCCACCTTAAGCCAACATTAACCATCGCTGCTGCTTGAGACCACGTTGCTGAAATAGTCTGAATGCAAATCCCATTGCTGAAAAAGTCTGCGATTTGCGATGCTGAAACAGTATACAACAACACTAACAAGAAGATAACTAAAGAAGTTGTTACACTGGCCGCAATAGCTACACCTCACCCAACACCATTCCAACTATTGTAATAGCATTCTTTTATGGGAGATCAGGATATCCTATTCCAGTATAGAAAATTAGATCCGACTAAGAATAGGATTCATATGTGCACATGTAATTTGATGATCAATTGTATTGAGGGGATTCTCCTCTTTAAATAAGGGGAAATCATCATTAGAGGGGATCCTTTTTGGCTAGAANAAGTTCATCATAAGTTTCCCAAGAAGGCTGAAACAACAGCTTGGCAAAGGCTACAACGTGTTCAAGGATTCAGAGCTCCAACAAACAACACTTTCCACAGCTACTGCTTAAGTAATTTGCACACTCGGAGTCGATACTTAGATTTTGATTCAGATTGAAGTTGCCCGAGGACATGTAACCTTTTAGTTGGGGGGGATGTTAGGACTCTATAATGTACCTTTTTTTTCACACTTTTTTCTACCATTACATCCTTCTTCCACTCACATTTAAGCTTACATTATCATCTTACCATATCTTTCCAAAGGTATATAACGTCTCTTCTCTTTCGTATATGTTTAATTTGTTTTACATGTAATTTTACATTACTCTCATACTTAGCCATCAATCAGAAACATATAGTGCTGAAACAGTTCGAACTGCAGATTATTATTGCTGCTTGAAGACTCGTTGCTGAAACAGTCAAAAGCACACAAACCCCATTGCTGAAATAGTCTGTGGTCTATGATGCTGAAACAACAATTCACACAACAGTAAGAAGGAGTTGTTACACTGGCCACAAAAGTCCCACCTTAATCCAACATTAACCATCGCTGCTGCTTGAGACCACGTTGCTGAAATAGTCTGAATGCAAATCCCATTGCTGAAAAAGTCTGCGATTTGCGATGCTGAAACAGTATACAACAATAGTAACAAGAAGATAACTAAAGAAGTTGTTACACTGGCCGCAATAGCTACACCTCACCCAACACCATTCCAACTATTGTAATAGCATTCTGTTATGGGAGATCAGGATATCCTATTCTAGTATAGAAAATTAGATCTGACTAAGAATAGGATTCATATGTGCACATGTAATTTGATGATCAATTGTATTGAGGGGATTCTCCTCTTTAAATAAGGGGAAATCATCATTAGAGGGGATCCTTTTTGGCTAGAAAGGAATTACAAAGAAGGACGTGTTCACTTTGAATATTTTAACATGATACAGTTAGCAGATGAATAAAAGATTATCTTTAGCATTTATTCCTAATTCCTTTCATTTCCGGGGAATCTTGTGAGAAGGAAGGGCCCACCTTCTTCACAAGATTCACCCATTAGTTCTGTAGTGTGTTAGCATTGTTTTTGTTCACTCCTTGATTAAACTCTGTTTTGCTGAAACTCTACTTTACTGAACTCTGTTTTTCTGAAACTATGCTTTACTGATTGTTACATTGTTTTCATACAATTCATGCTTGGGTAATTGTTAATATTTCTGATTGGTAATTTTGTCTGATGAATTTATGAAAGTGTGATAATCAGAGACAGGTGTTGCAGATTCCTGCTTGGGGAATAAGGTCATGTTCTCTATTATGAGATAGTTAGCCTTCAGTACATGTCAATCATTTTGATTAGTAATGAGTTCATGAAAGTGTGATAGTCGGAAACAGGTGCTGAAGATTCCTGCTTGGNCTGTTTTGCTGAAACTATGCTTTACTGATTGTTACATTGTTTTCATACAATTCATGCTTGGGTAATTGTTAATATTTTTGATTGGTAATTTTGTCTGATGAATTTATGAAAGTGTGATAATCAGAGACAGGTGTTGCAGATTCCTGCTTGGGGAATAAGGTCATGTTCTCTATTATGATATAGTTAGCCTTCAGTACATGTCAATCATTTTGATTAGTAATGAGTTCATGAAAGTGTGATAGTCAGAAACAGGTGCTGAAGATTCCTGCTTGGGGAATAGGGTACTGTTCTTTGTTACCGAATAGTTGGTCTTTTCTTTTGCAGTATCTTGAAATATTTCTTTCCTAGGTTGTTGTTTCTTAATGTAATCCAGGATTCTTCGGATAATTATTTCCTTAAACTTTGAACTCTGGAATAGGTAGATTGCTTTTCTATAATTCAAAGTAGAACTTCAGTCTGTTCAAGGCAAGGTGTGATTAATGTACTTTTACTACAACTCTAGATTGCTTTTAAGATTGAGCATATATAGTGTGTGATTTCCTTTGAAATAAACAGACTTCCCTGGGTTGACAATTTATGTAACACTTGATTGTTTAGTTAATAAGCAATTACAGTGACCAACAATACCGATGGGGTTTATGCTACAACATCCTTGAATGAATACATGGTCTACGTGGCCATTATGCTGTGTATACTTTTCGGGAGAGAAGATCCCTGCCATTTTCATGTAGATTGGGTGCCCTTTTTAGAAGAAGCTTCAAAAGAATATGCTTTTAACTGGAGTAAGATTTTGTCGGATAGCCTAACACAAGAATCTCAAACTCAGAGTTGCAAAATCTAAGGGACAACTAGTAGGATTTTACATGTCAACATACATTATGAATGCAATCTGTTATGTGAATCCTTTTCCCTTAATGAATTGGAGTTGGAATATAAACTGTCCAAAACCCATTCATGAATATCATTCTACCCTTTGGGAAGAAAATTCTAAGGACGCATTTTATGAAATTTTTCATTTTGTTATAATTCCGATGCATAAAATATTTTTTGGATGCGAACCACCTCACATTTCTGATACAGTCACAGAAAATCTTAAAGCAATAGCCGACTGGTTTATTGACAAGAATTTTTCCTACATTAGGGTTTATGGTTGTTCTATTCCCCCTCACGCACTCCCTAAATTCCTACCGAACAGATTGGTGTGTAGAGAGGTAGCCCACCAGATAGTAAAAGGCGACATTCGATTAGAGCTAAAGGCAGCTCAGAAGAAGTCATGGCCAATGTTCCCTGTACATATCGGGAAATTTTCATTACTGAATCTAGGACATTCTAAAGTAGAGGCTGAATCACTAGAAGAAGTAAAATTGGTAGATATTGAACACAGAAAGCATGACCCCTATCAATTAGTAAGAAAACATTTGATGCATTGTAATTTAAAATNTGTTCTCTATTATGAGATAGTTAGCCTTCAGTACATGTCAATCATTTTGATTAGTAATGAGTTCATGAAAGTGTGATAGTCGGAAACAGGTGCTGAAGATTCCTGCTTGGGGAATAGGGTACTGTTCTTTGTTACATAATAGTTGGTCTTTTCTTTTGCAGTATATTGAAAGATTTCTTTCCTAGGTTGTTGTTTCTTAATGTAATCCATGATTCTTCGGATAATTATTTCCTTAAAATTTGAACTCTGGAATAGGTAGATTGCTTTTCTATAATTCAAAGTAGAACTTCAGTCTGTTCAAGGCAAGGTGTGATTAATGTACTTTTACTACAACTCTAGATTTCTTTTAAGATTGAGCATATATAGTGTGTGATTTCCTTTGAAATAAACAGACTTCCCTGGGTTGACAATTTATGTAACACTTGATTGTTTAGTTAATAAGCAATTACAGTGACCAACAATACCGATGGGGTTTATGCTATAACATCCTTGAATGAATACATGGTCTACGTGGCCATTATGCTGTGTATACTTTTCGAGAGAGAAGATCCCTGCCATTTTCATGTAGATTGGGTGCCCTTTTTAGAAGAAGCTTCAGAAGAATATGCTTTTAACTAGAGTAAGATTTTGTCGGATAGACTAACACAAGAAATCTCAAACTCAGAGTTGCAAAATATAAGGGACAACTAGTAGGATTTTACATGTCAACATACATTATGAATGCAATCTGCTATGTGAATCCTTTTCCCTTAATGAATTGGAGTTGGAATATAAACTGTCCAAAACCCATTCATGAATATCATTCTACCCTTTGGGAAGAAGATTCTAAGGACACATTTTATGAAATTTTTCATTTTGTTATAATTCCGATGCATAAAATATTTTTTGGATGCGAACCACCTCACATTTCTGATACAGTCACATAAAATCTTAAAGCAATAGCCGACTGGTTTATTGACAAGAATTTTTCCTACATTAGGGTTTATGGTTGTTCTATTCCCCCTCACGCACTCCCTAAATTCCTACCGAACAGATTGGTGTGTAGAGAGGTAGCCCACCAGATAGTAAAAGGCGACATTCGATTAGAGCTAAAGGTAGCTCAGAAGAAGTCATGGCCAATGTTCCCTGTACATATCGAGACATTTTCATTACTGAATCTAGGACATTCTAAAGTAGAGGCTGAATCACTAGAAGAAGTAAAATTGGTAGATATTGAACACAAAAAGCATGACCCCTATCAATTAGTAAGCAAACATTTGATGCATTGTAATTTAAAATCCTATGAGCACGAAACATCTATTTATGATGACATATTCAAGGAGGTTAAATCCTATGAAGAGGTATTGAACAGAGTACAGGCCCTGCCACCTGACTCATATATTGGTTTCATGTCATTCCCGAGCCATAGGCGAAGTTATTTACCCAAAATTTTGCAGGGTGAAGCTACGACCCCACCTCCATAGCAGGAAGGGCCTCCCCCAGGATTTGAAACAAATATACAGGACAAAGAAAATACTAAAGGTAAGATGAAGGATACTGGAATACCTTCACAAGAAACAAAAATTTCCCAGACAAAAGAATCATAGGCAGGGAAGGGAAAGGAGCTAGAAACATCCCTAGAAATCCCTAAGGATGTTCAAGAAAATACAGGAGGAACAACATCGACAGAAGTTGGAAGTCCCATTATTTCCTTGACTCCATTGCAGTCCACTTATGGAAACCCCCACAAGGGAACTCTGTATGTCAGTGATCTGGAGCCAATTTCTAGGGATGAGATTCCTTCATCAGGTTATTTTTTCAGTAAAAAGAGAAGGGCAATCTTGAAATAGGAAATCCATCCAAGAGGAGATGGGATGGTTAAAAAGCATAGGGTCATTATAGATGGAAAGAAACTTAAAGATGGAGAATTTTCTATAGAGATAGCAGGCATGATGGGAGCTTTAGCGTCGACAAATTTATATTCTGTGGGTAGTTTGACAACTATGTTGGAACAAGAAGACCAAATGATAGCTCAACTACAGGGTAAATTGAAAAAAACCGAAAGAAATATTAGTTGGGAAATAAAAAAGGGTCTAGAACAAGGTAGATTAAAAGATATTCAGGAGATTTAGAAAATGAAAACAAGCTTAGAGGAAGCAAATCAGATAATACAGGTCACTCAGGCACAGGTCCTAAAGCAAGAAGAAGCAAATAAACAATTACAAGATAAGATTAGCACTATTTCAAATCAAGTGGTAGAGCTTGAAATTTTCCAGGCTCAGGTATTGGGAATACATTTGAAGATATAAGAAGAACAACAGAAAGTGTTTTTAAATCTGGAAGTTGTCCAGAATTACTTTCAGGAAACAAATAAATCTTTGGAGAATGTTCTCTAGAAAGAAAGAGAAGTGAAACCGGCTAGAATGACTTTCCAAAAAGCAGTAGCCCTTTCAACAAAGGAATAGGTCGAAAAGATTAAAAAACTATCCATTTTAGAACAGGTTAAAGGAGATGTAATACTCAAAGTATGGGAAGCAGACCTGGCCGAAAATAAAAGAATAAACAGAGATGTCAATGATGATTGTCAAGGAATTTTTGATCTCTTAGAAAAAACTTCATTGAATATTTGAAAAAATGACTGTCCTAGGTTATTAGGAGAGATTAACATTGTCAAGCACTAGCTAAGTTTCAAGGAAGATTTGGAGGAAATGAAGGTGGAGATCCCAAAAATTAAGGTAATCAATATCACCGAAATCGACAAATGGATAGTGATACCAAACTTAAGGTTGAAAACTATTAAGTTCACAAGGAAGATAATAGAAGATCGTTTGCCCAGATTACAGAAAAGATTCTTCATATTTGAGGCAAAAGAGATACCAGACGTTCCTAGAGTTTTGGTGAAGTTTTTAGGAAAATGTATTCGCTGTCTTGAGGCAGAAGAAGGAAGTTCGTCAACACAAACATAAAAATACTCTTTTGAATATTTTCATCATTAGAATAATAAAGAAGTTAGAAAAGAAATGTAATTTGTTTGACATTATTCATCCATGTAACCGTAATATTAGGAGGTTGGTTAATCACCAACGGGAAAATATTTGATGATCATGTATAAATATATTTTCAGAAGATTGAGAAAAGGCTTTGGGTTTTTTGAGAGAGCCGATTGTATTAAAATTTTTCCAACCCACTGTGATATATGAATATACATGAGATTCTGAATCCTGCCAACATGTAGCTATGTGTTCTTTAACCTTGTTTACCATATTTTTCTATGTTTCTCTTTCAATGTCTTTCTAATGAATTATCAATTTAAAGTTTATTTTATACATCTTTTATAGTTTAGATTGATTTGGTGATCAAATTATTTACAACTTTTCCTCTGAAATTGCTATCAGTAATTTTAAGACCTGTGGATCATTTGAGCCATGATATTTAACACTTCATTAGAAATCTCATTTTCTTCTTTAGTTCCTGTTACAATATGAGATTCTTTCTTGATTAAAGCCTCATATTTTTTCAGTAGTATTTTTTTTTGTTATTTTATGATTCTCAAATTGTTTCAAGTCCAGGAAACGACCTCAAATATATTTATGTTATTATTTTGAATTTCAAAACTATTTTTCCTATTCTCATCTCTTAAAAAACCGAAGTAACAATTTATCCAATTCTTTCACAACTAAATAAAATTTTACTCTCCATGACTGTCCCAAATAATAGACAACCCAACATAGAACCTAGTCTCCAAGATCAAACTAGTATTGCTTTAAACCTATTTAATACTATTCTACAAACAACAAATAACCGGGATAAATTAGAACGTTCATGGGATACTATTGAGAGAGATATCAACATCCAAGAACAACGGGAAGCTAGACAGAGGCAATTGAGAAATTGATTCTTCTTTACCCTTCTTTTTTATTCTTATCCTTTAATTATCTTTACCTTTACGGATGCCTTGACGGTATACTTTACAGCCTTAAAGTATAAACTCAAGAACAACAGGTTAGATAGGTGTCTTTGCTTACTTATTCATTTATTTGCTTTCATGGGGTAGTTGCTCATTAAATGTAGGTTGGAAAGTTAAGATAGTTTTCTTTTGTCATTTGCTTATTGATATGCTTAGGTAGTTTCTTTTGCTTATTGTCATGAACTAGTTTCTTTAAAGTAGGGTTTTCACTTACTTTTCTTAGAACCATCCATCAATCCTTGGCCCAAAAGTACTTAGGTTAGCTAGCTTCAAGTTGCTTAGTAGGGTTTTCTCATTAGAGAGGTTTGCTTGAGTAGATTAGCCTTAGATAACTGCTTTCATTAGTTAGATTATACTCCTACCAACCTTTTACCTTTGGCATATTTTTGCTACAACTCTAAGTTTACTTACCCCAAGTTGAAAATTTAATTGAGGGTAGTTTAGTGTCTTTTTAGTACATATAAATCACCTAATAATACTTTTGGAGGCAGGCCAAAGGAAAAAGTGGAAAAGCGTAGTGTTTTTGGGAAAGAAAGCATGCACGAGAAAAGCGATAGTTGAAAGGAAGCACAACAAATGCACATGCAAGGAAGGAAACAACTGGAAGGAAGAACAACACACACGCATGGGAGGAAGACCTAACGATAGTAGGGCTGGGGTTTTGGTAATGGATTGTAAATGACTAAGGAGACATAAGCATATAAATAGCGATACATAGGTATCATAGGGGGTTGGATTTTGTGTTGTTTGGTTCACTTCAGAGTATTATTATGTTATTGTAGTTATGCATGAATTGATGCGAGAGGTAATGTTTTGCTGTAAGACTTATTCTGTATAATTTTTTGGGCTAGAGAGGACGAGGGAGGGTAGATATTGAGGCTTAGATTGCAGGCTATGGAGCCTAGTGCGATCTAGTCTACCTCATCTAATATCTTACCCGACTGAGAAGAGTTGTAAGCACGCAACGTTGTAGATGAAAACCTAATATAATAATAGAGATGAGAGCCAAATATTTGTGGACATAGCCCCAGGAGGGGGTGAACCACGGTAACATCTGTGTTATGTGATGAATATGTGCATATCTTATTGTCTAAAGCAATTATTATTATGTTGAATGAATGAGTTATTCTATTGCTTGTTTAAGTGCTTTTGCGATATTAAGGGAATAAGCCTATGGATTTACTCCATAAGTCATGAATAATAGTATGTTGCATTGACTAGTCATAATAGTGGTTCAATATTTAGTTGGCTTATCTCACATTCAATCCTAGGATGTAAACACCTGAGTATTACAGTCACCCATTAAATCTATCTTGGGTGAGACTGCGCAGTGCATTCTGTGTGCTGTGTTGCCTTCTGGTTTACCGGGAGGATCGATAGTTTTAGAGGCTTTGTTGGAAACCCGAACAAACATGAACCCTAGGTCAATAAACTCAAACAGTATAGGAGAGAAGTAACCAACAAATGGTTATGTTGTCATTGGTAGGAACATGAGAGGATTGAGTAGAGGAGATAACTCAAAGATATGTCAGGAGTGAATCGAGAAAAGGTTAGGGAAGAGACCAATGAGCCATTAGGAGGGAATGTTGAGGTCATGGAATCCCACAAAAGAAGAGATCGAAACCTGGCTAAGAACTAAGGAGCTAGAGTTTGCACAAAAAGACAATAGAAAACCTAGACTAACACCTTGCAAATACCTTGAGAAATAAGTGTTTATTGATTTACACGAAGCCTTTTTCTATGATTTTACACATTTATTGTAGGAGTGGATACTAAGGTTGAAGGATAACCACACAATGAAACAGATTCGATAGACAGAGTGGACCCAAGTATAGATTGAGTAGCTTCAGCAGGTGAACAACAAGTTCACTCGCGCAATAGACTTTTGGCTTGATATTATTGTGGTAGGTTTTATCACAAAGTTTGCAGTAGACACAATGAAGTCATACAACGCAGTGGAGAAATAGTTTCCATGGGGACCTCGAGAAAGGTACATTCAATCACTCTATACTTCGATTAAGATATTGTTATATAACAAATGTGTAATGACAATGGAGTCAAACAACTAAACATCCCTGCGTGCATGGGGGAAGGGGGGAAGCACTAACAGAAAGAAGAGAAATGGAAGGAGGAACCCTTGGNAAACTATTAAGTTCACAAGGAAGATAATAGAAGATCGTTTGCCCAGATTACAGAAAAGATTCTTCATATTTGAGGCAAAAGAGATACCAGACGTTCCTAGAGTTT
Organism: Picea glauca; assembly: GCA_000966675.3. Lineage (NCBI taxonomy): Eukaryota > Viridiplantae > Streptophyta > Pinopsida > Pinales > Pinaceae > Picea > Picea glauca. The sequence continues at coordinate 15,934 of JZKD02S2184406.1, forward strand.
TGGTGAAGTTTTTAGGAAAATGTATTCGCTGTCTTGAGGCAGAAGAAGGAAGTTCGTCAACACAAACATAAAAATACTCTTTTGAATATTTTCATCATTAGAATAATAAAGAAGTTAGAAAAGAAATGTAATTTGTTTGACATTATTCATCCATGTAACCGTAATATTAGGAGGTTGGTTAATCACCAACGGGAAAATATTTGATGATCATGTATAAATATATTTTCAGAAGATTGAGAAAAGGCTTTGGGTTTTTTGAGAGAGCCGATTGTATTAAAATTTTTCCAACCCACTGTGATATATGAATATACATGAGATTCTGAATCCTGCCAACATGTAGCTATGTGTTCTTTAACCTTGTTTACCATATTTTTCTATGTTTCTCTTTCAATGTCTTTCTAATGAATTATCAATTTAAAGTTTATTTTATACATCTTTTATAGTTTAGATTGATTTGGTGATCAAATTATTTACAACTTTTCCTCTGAAATTGCTATCAGTAATTTTAAGACCTGTGGATCATTTGAGCCATGATATTTAACACTTCATTAGAAATCTCATTTTCTTCTTTAGTTCCTGTTACAATATGAGATTCTTTCTTGATTAAAGCCTCATATTTTTTCAGTAGTATTTTTTTTTGTTATTTTATGATTCTCAAATTGTTTCAAGTCCAGGAAACGACCTCAAATATATTTATGTTATTATTTTGAATTTCAAAACTATTTTTCCTATTCTCATCTCTTAAAAAACCGAAGTAACAATTTATCCAATTCTTTCACAACTAAATAAAATTTTACTCTCCATGACTGTCCCAAATAATAGACAACCCAACATAGAACCTAGTCTCCAAGATCAAACTAGTATTGCTTTAAACCTATTTAATACTATTCTACAAACAACAAATAACCGGGATAAATTAGAACGTTCATGGGATACTATTGAGAGAGATATCAACATCCAAGAACAACGGGAAGCTAGACAGAGGCAATTGAGAAATTGATTCTTCTTTACCCTTCTTTTTTATTCTTATCCTTTAATTATCTTTACCTTTACGGATGCCTTGACGGTATACTTTACAGCCTTAAAGTATAAACTCAAGAACAACAGGTTAGATAGGTGTCTTTGCTTACTTATTCATTTATTTGCTTTCATGGGGTAGTTGCTCATTAAATGTAGGTTGGAAAGTTAAGATAGTTTTCTTTTGTCATTTGCTTATTGATATGCTTAGGTAGTTTCTTTTGCTTATTGTCATGAACTAGTTTCTTTAAAGTAGGGTTTTCACTTACTTTTCTTAGAACCATCCATCAATCCTTGGCCCAAAAGTACTTAGGTTAGCTAGCTTCAAGTTGCTTAGTAGGGTTTTCTCATTAGAGAGGTTTGCTTGAGTAGATTAGCCTTAGATAACTGCTTTCATTAGTTAGATTATACTCCTACCAACCTTTTACCTTTGGCATATTTTTGCTACAACTCTAAGTTTACTTACCCCAAGTTGAAAATTTAATTGAGGGTAGTTTAGTGTCTTTTTAGTACATATAAATCACCTAATAATACTTTTGGAGGCAGGCCAAAGGAAAAAGTGGAAAAGCGTAGTGTTTTTGGGAAAGAAAGCATGCACGAGAAAAGCGATAGTTGAAAGGAAGCACAACAAATGCACATGCAAGGAAGGAAACAACTGGAAGGAAGAACAACACACACGCATGGGAGGAAGACCTAACGATAGTAGGGCTGGGGTTTTGGTAATGGATTGTAAATGACTAAGGAGACATAAGCATATAAATAGCGATACATAGGTATCATAGGGGGTTGGATTTTGTGTTGTTTGGTTCACTTCAGAGTATTATTATGTTATTGTAGTTATGCATGAATTGATGCGAGAGGTAATGTTTTGCTGTAAGACTTATTCTGTATAATTTTTTGGGCTAGAGAGGACGAGGGAGGGTAGATATTGAGGCTTAGATTGCAGGCTATGGAGCCTAGTGCGATCTAGTCTACCTCATCTAATATCTTACCCGACTGAGAAGAGTTGTAAGCACGCAACGTTGTAGATGAAAACCTAATATAATAATAGAGATGAGAGCCAAATATTTGTGGACATAGCCCCAGGAGGGGGTGAACCACGGTAACATCTGTGTTATGTGATGAATATGTGCATATCTTATTGTCTAAAGCAATTATTATTATGTTGAATGAATGAGTTATTCTATTGCTTGTTTAAGTGCTTTTGCGATATTAAGGGAATAAGCCTATGGATTTACTCCATAAGTCATGAATAATAGTATGTTGCATTGACTAGTCATAATAGTGGTTCAATATTTAGTTGGCTTATCTCACATTCAATCCTAGGATGTAAACACCTGAGTATTACAGTCACCCATTAAATCTATCTTGGGTGAGACTGCGCAGTGCATTCTGTGTGCTGTGTTGCCTTCTGGTTTACCGGGAGGATCGATAGTTTTAGAGGCTTTGTTGGAAACCCGAACAAACATGAACCCTAGGTCAATAAACTCAAACAGTATAGGAGAGAAGTAACCAACAAATGGTTATGTTGTCATTGGTAGGAACATGAGAGGATTGAGTAGAGGAGATAACTCAAAGATATGTCAGGAGTGAATCGAGAAAAGGTTAGGGAAGAGACCAATGAGCCATTAGGAGGGAATGTTGAGGTCATGGAATCCCACAAAAGAAGAGATCGAAACCTGGCTAAGAACTAAGGAGCTAGAGTTTGCACAAAAAGACAATAGAAAACCTAGACTAACACCTTGCAAATACCTTGAGAAATAAGTGTTTATTGATTTACACGAAGCCTTTTTCTATGATTTTCCACATTTATTGTAGGAGTGGATACTAAGGTTGAAGGATAACCACACAACGAAACAGATTCGATAGACAGAGTGGACCCAAGTATAGATTGAGTAGCTTCAGCAGGTGAACAACAAGTTCACTCGCGCAATAGACTTTTGTCTTGATATTATTGTGGTAGGTTTTATCACAGAGTTTGCAGTAGACACAATGAAGTCATACAACGCAGTAAAGAAATAGTTTCTATGGGGACCTCGAGAAAGGTACATTCAATCACTCTATACTTCGATTAAGATATTTTTATATAACAAATGTGTAATGACAATGGAGTCAAACAACTAAACATCCCTGCGTGCATGGGGGAAGGGGGGAAGCACTAACAGAAAGAAGAGAAATGGAAGGAGGAACCCTTGGACCCAATCATGATGGATGTTGACCAGATCAAGCAGATCATGGCGACAACTGGAAATATGTGTAGTAGAGTACCCTACCAATAGAAGGTGAACACCAAGAAGAGATCCATAGCCATGAGTGAAGGCTTGGTGAGTGATATGGAAGAGGTAGAGGATCTTTGGGCTGTGGAGAATATTGAGGAAATCCGACAAGAAACATATGAGAGGAAGACGAGAGGTCTAAGAGTGGGAAGATAAGGAAACAATCCTATCCATATTAATGTCAATGTGGAACCCATAAACCCATGTGTGACTAATACACCAAAGAGAACACCACCGTTTGGACAACTGAAGTTCATAAGTAGTCAGATAGCAGGAAGTACATACACACAAGGAACATCAACTGGAGGAGCTAGTTCAGGAAACACTATTCAAGTATCTACACCACACAGGGGTAGTAGTTCAACATTCAAAATGGCAGGACATGATCCCACCATTAGGTTACCTCAATTTCGAGGAGAAGTAGCAGAAGACCTTGAGAACCATTTGTTCATTTTTGCAAATATCTAGGAAGAAAAACAAATCATTGATGAAGATACCAAACTTGCACAACTATCTATTACACTAAGAGACTGTGCACTAGACTGGTACATGAGTTTAGACGCAAACAGTGTCACTGGGATGAAAAGGACACTGGCAGACATTAAGAAGTTACTAATAAATGAATTCTAGAAGTTGATCTCAGAGGATCAGTACATGAATGAGATGATCTAAATAAGATAGAAACCAAGAGAATCCGTATGGGAAATTGATCAGAGATTCAAGCAACTGAAGGGAAAGTTAAAGTATCTCATGACCGAGATGCAACATAGACACTTATTTGTCAATTCCCTATTACCAAAATTAAAATAAACTTTGCGACAAAAGAATTTCCAAATGCAGGCAGAAGCTTTGCAGGCAGCCTTATAGCTGGAAGAAAATCAGTATCAACAGATGGACCCAACTATCGAAGAACTGAAGGAGGACTTGAAGAACTCAATGTTTCAGCTAAAACAGAATAAGAAAAAGGATAAATGAGAATCTATTTGGTGTACCACATGTAGGAAGAAAGAACACCACAAGAATGAATGCCCAACATTCGTGCAGTATATGGAAGCAGAAATGCCAAATCCGATACCAACATGAGGACTATGGTGCGAAATCTGAAAGAAACTGGGTCATGACCCTTATCACTGGACGATGATGCATAAATACCAGACAGTCCTGAAGAGATCATATTGCACCTTTTGCAAGTCAGTGGGCCATGATGACAAAGATTTCAAAACTATGGAGTTGATACGAGAAATGACATCTGATGCATATAGGGTGTAGGCATAAATAATGACTGGGCAAGCCACACCACAGTTTAATCAAGGTCCAAATGAATACAACACTATGAAACAATAGTATAATACTGTGAAACAACCATATAATAATGCACAACCATAGTACAAGATGACACTGCCTCAGTACAATACCGTGCAGTATAATCAGGACCTCTGTATAATGCACCAAGAGGAAATTGAGAATGCTATAGAGGTGGTGGACGAGAAAGAGGAGGTTTCAGATGAGGTAGAGGACTAGTGGTGTGTCATAATTGTTAACAACTGGGACATTACGAAAGGGAATGTCCACTTCCACCATCAAACTTTATGTACTATCATGCATCGGACCACGATACAAAAGAATGCCTGACACTACTAGTAAACATCCAGGAAAAGAGGAACCAAAACAACCAGAATGTTCAATGGATTTTCGCCGAAGCAAGGGATGAAGGACGAAACATTAATATAGTTACTCATGGAGGAGCTAAAATAGGGGATGACAATGTTCGACAAGCGCAAACACAAAATCAATGGGTGAAAAAGAACGTCGAACCAAGGAAGAAGTTCAACGCGCAGAAGGAAAAGGAGATATTTAAGCAAGCCCGACAAGAATTTCAGAAGGAAGATATTGAGACAACTTCAACTATGCGACAAAGTAAGGAAGCATGCGAATATGAAATGCCTCCATTATTGGATCATACCAGTGAAATAAATTCCATGGGCCAAGTAAGTACATTCAAAGGCTTTTTGCAATCATGTGTAAAGGTATTAAGTGATCCATCATCTGTGAAAATCTTGAAAAACAAACTAGAAAAATGTAGCCTCGAGACAAAAGAAAAGCTAGAACCAAAAACTGTCAATAACCTACATACAAGGAGAAGAACCAGTAAGGAATTCAAACTGAATGCTAACATCGGAGAGTTCAGCATGGGAGACTTCATACTTGATCTAGGATCTGAAGTCAATGTACTACCAAAGAAGACATGGCAATGCATTGGAGAACCCACATTAGGATATTCACCTATTCAATTGAAACTAGAAAACCAACATAGAGTCCTACCAATCGAAAGACTGAAAGGAGTGACAGTAGACCTAGATGGATTGTGCACTAAAGCAGATTTTGAAGTCATTGAAATAGTGGACGACACAACACCTTACCTAGCGTTTCTTGGTCTGGATTAGGCATTTGACAACAAGGCCATAATCAACTTAAAGACCAGAAAAATTACATTTGAGTCAGGAAAATACAGGGTCATCATGCCATTGGACCGATCAAAAGGGGAGAGGGTTGTAGAACCTACTTGTTTGTACCTAGAGGAAATCGTCCAGTTGTATAGAACAACTAACCGCAATGAGGATTACATAAACCCAATTGCAGATGTGATACTCAGTTGGCAGAGGATCACTTCCTATGCAACAGATTCAGATACCATTTTAGAAAACTAGCAACAAAGGCTACACGAAGTGTCCACGAGGAGATGTGCAAGAATAGACCGCGCAGTAAAATGGGTAGGCACAAAAATTAGAGAACCACCTAGTTTCCACGCAGTAAATGATTTGGAAACAGTCTTAGCATAGTATGAATATGAATTCTTAGAGAACCAAAGACTGTTATCACTTGATATAGCACTCAAGGCTACACCTGCAAGATGGTGGGGCACACATAAAGAGACCATCACAGACTGGTACTAATGTAAGTGGTTACTGCGCATAAGGTTTGGTGCAGAACATAGAAACAATAAACAATAGAAGTATGATGGACAAGGGGTACTAACAGAACACTTGGAGAAGTGCAGAAAGATGTGGAAATTAACACCCCTAGAGGAATGGCCTCATCACTTCATACACACCCTAGAGGGAATACCATCAAATTGGTATACAGACCAGAAATTACTCAAAGGAACTACAACCTGGATGACATTGCAACACAATTTTACAGTCACTTTCTCATTCGAACATGAGAACCCTAACATAGATGTCACGCTAAATAAGATAAGAGGAGTAATATTCATCAAAGAACCAGAAGTTGAAATCACAGAACAATAACAACAGAACAAACAAACAGTTAAAGAAATTATGTCATGTTACCATGTGTAAGAGGAAGCTCTGGATGAAGACAAACTGGGTGATATTCATATTGAAGAAGCAGAAAGAGAAAGAGAAGTGGAAGGTCCACCTATAGAATCAAAATTTATTTCCATGTCGATGAAAGTAAAGAAAGTAAATATTGGGACAGCTGAGCAGCCCCAAATGGTAAGCATTGGAGACTACTCGGATGAGAAAAAATTGGAAAGCTTAACAAAGTTACTGCGCGAGTATAGTGACCTGTTTCCCACAACATTTATAGAGATGAAGGGCATAGTCGGAGAGCTAGGAGAAATGAAGATATCGCTCAGACTGGAAGTGATACCGATCAGACAATGACCATACAGACTGAACCCAATATATAAGAATAAAGTCAAAACTAGGATCGACAGGATGCTCGAAGCCAACATCATAGAACCATTTGAAGAATCAAAATGGATAAGCCTGATGGTAGTTCATGACAAGAAACAAGGAGGGATCAGGATATGCGTCAACTTGAGAAAGTTGAACAATGCATGCCTACATGACCTATTCCCTACACCGTTCATGGATGAAGTATTAGGGAACATAGGAGGATATGAAGCTTACTCATTTACTAATGGATTCTCAAGCTACCATCAGAAAGATAGCCCAAGAAGATAGATACAAGACTACATTTGTGATAGAATGGGGATCTTACCAATACATAGTCATGCCATTTGGACTGAAGAATGCACCAATAATATTTTCCAGAGTAGTCATTGCTACGTTTAAGGAATTCATCCATCAGTTCCTAGAAGTAGGCCTGGATGATTGGACAGTTTACAGTCTGTTGAAAGACCATGTAGAAGTCTTATGCCTAATGTTAGAAAGATGCAGACAACGCTAGATATCACTTAACATAAAGAAATGCATATTCAAAACACCGTTTGGGATACTATTAGGCCACATAGTATGTAGAAAAGGTTTATTAGTAGATCTTGCAAAGATTGTAGTAATTGTTAACTTACCACCACCAAAAAAAATCCTTCAGCTAAGAGCGACGTTGGGACATACGGGATACTATAGGAAATTTATTAAAGAATATGCGCAAATTATTGCACCAATGGAAAATATGTGTTGTCCCTTGACCAAGTTTTGAGGAACACTTGGTCATGTTTGACCATTTTTGGACTTCGACAGCCTGTCAAAGATGGAGTGCCAGGCGAAGCAGAGATAACAGGATCTCGGTCCACTTTTGGGACCCTTTTAGGGTTTTGGGTTAATGTAGTGGGAAAGGGATGTTAGCTCGTGGGTTTAACCATGCTTAGGCCCACTTTTGTAATGTATAAATAGAAGGATAGGCAATGTAATAAGTAGTAGATATGATTGCTTAGTGCAATTGGTAGTGCATCTTTGTGATATTGAATAAGTTCTCTATGTGAACTATGTAAGGCTTGCAAGGCTAGGTGCAAGTTACGGTGAGGTTGCTATAGAAAGCTAAGGGTTGTAACACAAGGAAGAAGGATCTAGTGAACTACGCAGATCTTCTGTCCTATGAGAAGAAGGGTTTTGGAGGCTTTGTGCTTGTAATGGATTGAAGATGATAATAAATAAGAAGATCTTGTGGATGTAGCCCCAGGGTCGGGGCGAACCACACAAATCTGTGTTTTATTCTCTGTGCTTTGATTCAATATGTTTACCTTTGCTTGTGCTATGTGCTTTGATATATCCACTTATGCTCTGTTCTTCGTAGATATATATGATTGTCATATATGATGTGTATGAGGATGCTTAGTGTTGATCTTCTGGATCTGATTTGGGTTACTATGGTTAAGTGCTGAAATACTGTAGATCTGAGTGTACACTGAGAAGCTCTGTGCTGTCTACGAAGTATAATAAGGGTTGAATATTGATGAATGATTGATGTTAAGTGCTCTATAAATGATATAATCATAGATATGTGTCCCAGCTAAGGTTGCAGACACCTGAGTCTTTCAATCACCCCTGCCTCTACCTCGGGTGAGACTTCATCTGCTTCGTAGGTGTTGCTGAAAGGGCTGGCAGTTAGGGATTTTTTGGTGTTCTATTGAGTGTTGAACCCTGGGTCTGCCCCTATGCCAACAAATGGTTCCATTGCCGGGACTTGAAACTGTGATTGTTGGGAATTGAGGAAGAAGAAACTTTGTGCAAAAGAAATCTCTGTGCATAGATCTGTTGCCCTAGTGTGCAAATACTCGACCTGTGAAGATTTGTGCTAGAAACAAGGTTAGATTTGAAGAAAGGAAGATTGGATATGAAGAAAAGAAATGAGATTCGAACACTCTATGTTCTAAGAAAAGTAAAAGTGGAAATTTATGAAAGAAAGAGGTCAGATCTGCAGAAAAGAGGTAAGATATGTAAGCTCTGTGCTCTAATAAAGGTAAGAATAGTTAAAATTTCTTAGATCTAGATGCTTTGTGCTCTGTAGAAGTAAGATAAGTGGAATTTTTTGTTACTAAAGCATGGATCTAGGTATGTTTGATAGATTCTTTCCTAGCTTAAAAACTAGGGCACTAATAGATGAAAGAAAGTTTGATATGAATAGATCTGATAAGTATAATGATAGATATGTTATACCTATGCATAGAAAGAATGTTTGGACTAACAAATGGATGTAGGATCCTTGAAACAATTTTTTGCAGGCTAGCTATCATGATTCCAGTGC
>JZKD02S2184406.1:30325-41319 GCA_000966675.3 Picea glauca
AAGACCAAGGGTATGAGTTCCACTTTAGTTGGTTTCTCATACTAATCGCTTTCATCACCTGGGAGCTACCAGAAGGTGCCACTTTTTTAGAGATCGAACCCTTCGAACCACTGTCCGCAAAGTTCTGTATGTTGTGTTACTCCAGGGACATGAACAAGAAGTGGCAGTTTAATGTCATCTTTCACACCTATTACAACCAATTGAAGAATGCAATCTAGTCTACACCATGCCTCACCCAAAACACACTTCACAAGTTTATACCTTTGATAAAATTCAGCATGGACCACCACTTCAGCTATATCATAGTGCGTGTTGATGAGAACAAACAACAAATCTAGTCATACTACAAGTTGATAGAAGAAGACTTGGAGCAAATTACTAAGGACTGGTCGACGAATCTCCTTGTTGCAGCAGAACCAGCTGAAATTTCCAACATGGATAGCCCTAAAGCTATGCCAGATACACTTGGACCAAGCAAGACTAAGAAGGATTATGAATCTCAAGATGTCCATAAAAAATCTACGAGGACCACTTTGATCTCACCTGTGCAGGGATGTGATGGTGAAGAACTAGGTGGCACAAAATTTGAGAAAAATAAAGGTGAGGTTACTCCGCCTAGAGAGGAGGAGGATCCCTCTAAGAAAAGGAAGATTACCCCACCAAATCCCTCATCTCGAAAGAAAACTAAGGCCACCTAGACTACGTTTAAGACTACCCTCATACTGGATGACTTCGACTTCTTAGTCACTATGCTAAATGATGCTTCACTAGAGATCGTAGAAAAGAAAGAAGTGAAGTAAGAGGAGGTATTCAGCCAAATCAAGGGTGAACTTCAAGAAGTGCAACAGGTACTCTAGTCTAGCCAAGTATTTTCTACTGCACCCTTGACAATCGAAATAGAAGGAACAGGCAATGAGCCCACCCAATTACACCAGATCGTCGATAAAGTCGAAGCTCACCTTTGACAAGCTCAAGAAGACACAGCGCAAGTCAGCCATGCTTTGACATAAGTACATAGCGCACTTGTAGAACAACAGAGTAAGGGAGAATAGGAAAAAAGTGCCCTGTAAGTGAAGTGGGATGAGGAAAAATCACAGTTACAGCAGAGCAAGGACCATTTGCTAGTAGAGAAACTTGAAGTACATGAAAGGGTTCACAAAGCACTTCTCTCTATGATGGTCATAGAAGTGAAGATTAAAGAATGTGTCCCACAACAGGTGGCACAACTTGAAGAAGTAATCCAACAACTTCAGCAACGCATCGCATATCTATAACTTCGTACCATGCATGAGACTCCTCAAGAAATAAGATATCTAAGGGAGGCAACTGTTCACAACACAGTTGGCTGATTAAAAACCCTTTCCTTAGAATGCAAGTAGCTGAGTGCTAGAAGCGCCCAAACTTATGAGAACCTCACAGAGAATCCAAAGTTGTAGGCATTGGAGGCACAACTCCAAGAAGAAAATCATCACACATATACGCTATAGGAGCAGCTAAAGGCCTTGACCCCATTCGAAAGAATGAAGAGATTTCCAAAACAACGCACCACCCAACAATAGGTACACACGCTTCAAAGTAAAGTGATGGAAGTCTCCCAATGACTTCAACCAATCCAAGAAAAGGCATGCCAATTGTTCATTGAATTTGAAATCCAGGGAGCCGAGCTTGAACAGGTTGTCATCACCACAGAACAATGCTTGGAAGGGCCAGTAAACGATGCAATGATCTAGAATTTCAATGAACAATAGGTTGTCACACTACAACAGGTCGAAGTAGCTCGAGCCAAGATCAAGGCATTAAAGGTGGAATTGATTAGACCAGAGTGACTTGGGATGAGTCACAAGTGAGTGTTGGGGGCCTGTTGGCCCTTGACTAAGTTTTGAGGAACACTTGGTCATGTTTGACCATTTTTGGACTTCGACAACTTCTCAAAGATGGAGCACCAAGAAAAGCAAAGATCATGGGATCTCAGTCCACTTTTGGGCCCCTTTTAGGGTTTTGGGTTAATGTAATGGAAAAGGGATGTTGGCCCATGGGTTTACCCATTCTTAGGCCCACTTTTGTAATGTATAAATAGAAGGATACACAATGTAATAAGTAGTATATATGATTTCCTAGTGCAATTGGTAGTGCATCTATGTTATGTTGAATAAGTTCTTTGTGCAAATTGTGTAAGGCTTGCAAGGCTAAGTGCAAGTTACAATGAGGTTGATATAGAAAGCTAAGTGTTGTGACGCAAGGAAGAAGGATCTAGAAAGCCGTGCATATCTTCTGTCCTATGCGAAAAAGGGTTTTGGAGGATTTTTGCTTGTAACTGATTGAAGATGATAATAAAGAAGAATATCTTGTGGACATAGCCCTAGGGTGGGGGTGAACCACATAAATCTGTGTGTTATTCTCTGTGCTTTGATTCAATGTGTTTACCTTTTCTTATGTTATGTGCTTTGATATATCCACTTATGCTCTATGCTTCTTATATATATATGATTGTTAGATCTGATGTGTATGAGGATGATTAGTGCTGATATTCTGGATCTGATCTGGGTTACTATGGTTAAGTGCTGAAATATTGTAGATCTGAGTGTACACTGCGAAGCTCTGTGTTGTCTGCGAATTATAATAAGGGTTGAATATTGAAGAATGATCAATGCTAAGTGCTCTGTAAATGAGATAATCATAGACCTGTGTCCCATCTAAGGTTGTAGACACCTAAGTCAGGCAACCACCACTGCATCTACCTTGCGTGAGACTTCATGTTCTTCACAGGTGTTGTCAAAAGGGCTGATAGTTAGGGATTTGTTGGTGTGATATTGAGAATTGAACCCTGGGTCTACCCCTATGCCAACAAGATGTTAAGAAATGACACAAAGTTCCAGTGGAATGACGAGTGTCAACATGGTCTGGATACCCTGAAGGAAAAGATGGTCACCACACCTATATTAGTATTTCCAGACTGGGAGAAGACATTCCACATGCATGTAGATGTATTATCCATACACTTGGAGCTATTTTGGCACAGCTAAGAGTGAGAGACTTGGATCACCCGATAGTATTTGCGAGCAGAAAGTTATCTGACTCAGAACATAACTATAACATGATAGAAAGAGAAGGCCTAGCTATGGTTTATGCACTGTAGAAATTCGGAGATTACTTATTGGGGAAAAAATTTAACATTTTCATAGATCACTCAGTCCTAAAATACTTAGTCAATAAGCCAGTGTTGGGGGGCATAATCTGTCATTGGTTACTACTATTTCAATAATTTTACTTTGAAGTAATAGTCAAGCTAGGAAAATTGAATGCAGGACCTGACCACCTATCAAGAGTCGCCAATGGAGAAGAACCTACGAACTTGGAGGACAACTTTCTATATGCGTAGTTATTCTCAGTATAGATTGTTGATGAACACTTCATAGGTATCATTCAGTACTTGAGAATAGGTACTATGTCACATGAATATAGCACCGCACAAAAGAAAAACCTAGTAGTCTGTGATGTCAACTATCAATTGATTGCGGGACACTTATACAAAATGGGTGTAGATAGAATCTTGTGAAGATATGTGTTAGAACATGAAATGCCAAGAGTTTTAGCATAATACCATTAAGGAATAGTTGGAGGGAATTATGTAGGCAAATCTATTGCGCAAAAGGTATTTCACGTAGGACTATGGTGGCCAACGATTCACAGAGACTCGAAGGAGTACTGTAAAAAAATGCAATGTTCATCAAAGGGTAGGCAAACTCAATAGAAGGGATGAGATGCCATTACGTTCACAAGTAACATTGTAGGCATTTGATAAGTGGGAAATCAACTTTGTGGGACCAATAAACCCACCATAGCTATCATCAACCCACCACGGTTGGGGTAGGGGACTTTATTCACTATCATCACTCCATTTTTTCCACGACCATCATTCCATTTTTTTTTTCATTTACCAGTGTTGGGGGGCAGAATCTGTCACTGGTTACTACTATTTCAATAATTTTACTTTGAAGTAATAGTCAAGCTAGGAAAATTGAATGCAGGACCTGACCACCTATCAAGAGTTGCCAATGGAGAAGAACCTACGAACTTGGAGGACAACTTTCTATATGCGTAGTTATTCTCAGTATAGATTGTTGATGAACACTTCATAGGTATCATTCAGTACTTGAGCATAGGTACTATGTCACATGAATATAGCACCGCACAAAAGAAAAACCTAGTAGTCTGTGATGTCAACTATCAATTGATTGCGGGACACTTATACAAAATGGGTGTAGATAGAATCTTGTGAAGATATGTGTTAGAACATGAAATGCCAAGAGTTTTAGCGTAATACCATTAAGGAATAGTTGGAGGGAATTATGTAGGCAAATCTATTGCACAAAAGGTATTTCACGTAGGACTATGGTGGCCAACGATTCACAGAGACTCGAAGGAGTACTGTAAAAAAATGCAATGTTCATCAAAGGGTAGGAAAACTCAATAGAAGGGATGAGATGCCATTACGTTCACAAGTAACATTGTAGGCATTTGATAAGTGGGAAATCAACTTTGTGGGACCAATAAACCCACCATAGCTGTCATCAACCCACCACGATTGGGGTAGGGGACTTTATTCACTATCATCACTCCATTTTTTCCACGACCATCATTCCATTTTTTTTTTCATTTACCATTTATGAACATTTCTTTTCCAATGATACTCTGTTGCACTTTTCTTCATAAGAATTGTTATACATATTGGCATGATTCACACATATACAAAAAAAATGGATTTCCGTACTCAGTGATGTTTTCCTTATGCACATTGATAGCATATATTTTCCAGTAAGAATATGGGAAAATTATTATCATAACAGCAAGAGAACAAATAACAAAATGAATGTTGTAAACACAAGAACCAAAATTCTTTATATTCATGGTTGTCACACAAGAACCAACCATAAGAAAAATTTCAGTTGTTACTCATGTAAATCTCATCCTGGAAAACATTCATTATCATCACTCAAAGCCAACATTCAGATGCCAAAATTTCTTGAGAAGATTCATGCATGGTTGCATGAGGACATGAAACAAGTTAAGTTGGGGGGCATGTTGGGGCTAAGAAATGTCCTTTTTTCATCCACCTTTTCCTTCATTATTATTCATATTTCATTGCCCCATTAACCTTTCATGACATCATTTCCATAAATATACTTGGGTTTCACCTTATTGTTCTCCACTTTATTCATTTTAGTATTTAAAAAGAATTTGTGATTAAATGTTATAAAATTGACATGTTTTCATATATATCTCAAATATGTGTGATCTCTGTAATGTGTAGGAATATGTGAAGGATTAATTCAAAGGAATTCTCGAATACTTCCGCCACCATTTCAATATTTGAGGAGATAATTCAAGCCCATTCCAAGGAGAAGATCAGGGAGATTTGGTTGGAATATCTTATCCAAGATATATGAGAGATATGTGAGAGGATATGTATGAGTTTATGAACCCCGGGTTGACAAATTAGATAGTTGGGAAAGTACTACAACTCAATTAATACAACATTATTTTGGCCCAATATAAAGACTGTCGTTCCCTTGTCACGATTGTTGTTCCTTTTGTTGTTCATTTGAATAGAACGATTGTTGTTCCTTTTGCTGTTCATTTGAACAGAATGATTGTTGTTCCTTTTGTTACGATTGTTGTCCCTTTGCAGGGGTTGCATCTTTGGAGGACGGGTATTGAAAATGGAAGGTAAGAACCTACGTAGGAGACAAGTAAAATTCTTATGCCAATGCCTACCTTTGGATGATGCATAGAGGTTATATTTTAGGACATCTTTAGAGCCCAACACACCCAAAAAAAGAATAGGAGCTAGGTACATTATCACCGTGACATAGTACCTAACAAGATGGGCGGAGGCCACACCAGTGATGGATTATAGTGCATAAACAACACACTTTTTATTTGAACAAGTCATTACTCGATTTGGGTGTCCAATAATTTTGATGAGTGACCAAGGCACACACTTCATAAACAACACCATCATTGTGATGACTGAAGAGTTTGAAGTCCATCACCAAAAGAGCACACTATATCACCCACAGGTGAATGGCATAGTGCAAGCATTCAACAAACTTATGGAGAATGTGTTAACAAAGATCTGTAATGTTAACATGGATAAATGGGACCTCAAATTACCAGTAGTATTATGGGCATACAAGACTATGCGAAAAAAATTGATAGGGCACACACCATTAATTAAATTGGTCTATGGCAAGGAAGCAATAGTTCCATTAGCATTTTTAGTACCAAGATTGCGCGTAGAAACAATTACACAAATGACAGAACGAGGCACAATACATGAGAAAATAAATCAGTTAATGACCATGGAGGAAGAATGGATCCTAGCATGATTCCACCAACAAGTTCAGAAAGCAAGAGATAAATCTTGGCACAATAGACACATCAATAAGAAAATGTTCAAGGAAGGATATATAGTACTGATATATGAAAACAAATTGTTTCAACACCCGAGAAAGCTCATAATGCATTGGCTAGGACTGTATGAAGTAAAATATGTCACAGATGGAGGAGTTGTACAGATAAGAGACTTATSAGGAATAGAACTCATAGGGATGATTAATGGGAGCTGATTGAATCTCTACAAGGACAGTTGACCAGCCATCGCGTAGTAAAAAAAAAAAAGGTATATCGAAAGAGAACCAAAAGGAGCATGGTGTGCTAGATATAGGAAGGGCATGCTCACTTAGGTGAGGAGAAGGACATCAATCACATATAAAGGGAAATAAGTGGTAAAAGGAAATTTGACAAAAGAAGTACGACAAGACAACGTTAGGCAGGATTGAAGGTCTAAAAGGACCGATGGGACATCACATTAATCACGCTAATTGGAGTTAGAAAAGAAGGAGTTATGGAAAGTATGAAACCATCGGAGATGCATTGAACCGGTAATTAAGGTGCATTAAACCCATAATCAAGGAAGCGTCCTCAACAAGATTCATGGGAAAGACATACAACGCATGGACATGGGAGCCAATAGTCTATTCAAAAAAAGAGAACAAACAAGGAAGGACAGAGGCTAAAGAGCATAGTGAAACTTCACAAAGATCATAGAGACCATTTGAATCCAACAAAAATTTGACATTCACCACCATGGCACCGCCCAAGCAAGCAGAAGCGAGCTAGACTTCTAGAAAAACTAGAGTTCAGACCAGGTCACGAGGACAGGCAGAAGAAGGTGGACAATAGCCACCAGAGATCGTCGATATTGACAAAATCCCATCTCCAGAAACAACACTGGTAAACCCTACACCCATACTGGATGAAATCCAACAACCAGCACTGGAGGGCACGAATATGGATATACCAGTGGAAATACAGGAGCCACAGAACCAAGAAACAAAAACCCTAAAGGAGGTGCAACTGGAGAACATCTAAGCAACGTCGAGAATTAATGGAACGACGCTGAGTTGGGAGTCAAAAGTTGAGACAGATGAGTCTCAGATGACCATATCAGACCACCCAACATAAGGGATGGTCGAAGATGCCTCAGATTGGTCAGAATGGTATACATAGGAACAATCGTAAGTCCCTGGAAATTCGAGCTAGCCACCACCGGCGAAGAAAGACAAGATACAGATACCCAGGTCACCTCGCAAGAAACCTGCAATATAAATTGTTCTATCACACATACAAGAGGGGGTATAGGTAGGACAAGACACGCTAGGATATATAGGGAAGCTCAAATACTTTGACCACGATGTAGCTGGTGAAGAAAAGTTCCTGGAACTTGCGAAGAGGATAGTCTTACAGACTACATGCATACATAAGGTTGGGGAACCGGTCGATCAACCTTCCAATAGGAAAATAGGTTGGAGAAAATAGGAATTTTAGGTCTGTTGTGTTAGCACTAGAAGTTACCTTCATATTGAGTTGAAGGTAAGCCCAGTACCCATCAGTTTATATGTCACAATGAATGATTAAAGGGGGTCAAATGGGCACAAACTCAAGATGATATTGTTTTAACTTGGAAAAATGGACCCGCATGCACACGTAGTGAGGTCTTGATTAAATTCAGTCAGTAAGATGTAGTAAGGGTGAGTAGGAGGAAGAACTAGTGAGGAGAGTGTATAGGTCTTCTTTGGACATCAGGTCTTCTAGTAGCCCAAGGAGGAAAAACTCAGAAGGAGGAAGTTTTAGGAACCGAAGAACGTTAGAACATGGTTGCAATCAAACGTACATCACAATACTATTAAAACAATCCATGTGAATCCTTCAATCATGGATACTTTAGTATTAGAGGCAAATAGGATGAATAAGAGAGTTGACTTTCATTAAACAGGAAGTCTCAAATCAAATACATAAGAAGAGAACCAAAAGCTTCATCAAAAGTTTACAATACGGGAGCCTAGCTCAACCATCGACCATAAAAAAATATCAAAATTACATCTTTATACTCAGACATGATTACCGCTACTAGAAGAGTGATCAAGTCATGCATTGAAGTCTTTACGTCTGAAAATTCCATGCATAATGTTCATGCATACTTCTATTAGACACGATCTTCTTTCATCTATACCTTTTCTGTCAGACTGCACATGCAATTCTTTATCAGATGCATTCTCAAGCTTGCCAGTCCTTTCTGGATTTCCATTTATGGGAGGAGATGATGTTTCAACCACCTCCTCCAACTTCATTAACCACCCACATCGNGACCAGCCATCACGTAGTAAAAAAAAAAAAGGTATATCGAAAGAGAACCAAAAGGAGCATGGTGTGCTAGAGATAGGAAGGGCATGCTCACTTAGGTGAGGAGAAGGACAACAATCACATATAAAGGGAAATAAGTGGTAAAAGGAAATTTGACAAAAGAAGTACGACAAGACAACGTTAGGCAGGATTGAAGGTGTAAAAGGACCGATGGGACATCACATTAATCACGCTAATTGGAGTTAGCAAAGAAGGAGTTATGGAAAGTATGAAACCATCGGAGATGCATTGAACCGGTAATTAAAGTGCATTAAACCCATAATCAAGGAAGCGTCCTCAACAAGATTCATGGGAAAGCCATACAATGCATGGACATGGGAGCCAATAGTCTATTAAAAAAAAGAGAACAAACAAAGAAGGACAGAGGCTAAAGAGCATAGTGCAACTTCACAAAGATCATAGAGACCGTTTGAATCCAACAAAAATTTGACATTCACCACCATGGCACCGCCCAAGCAAGCAGAAGCGAGCCAGACTTCTATAAAAACTAGAGTTCAGACCAGGTCACGAGGACAGGCGGAAGAAGGTGGACAATAGCCACCAGAGATCGTCGATATTGACAAAATCCCAACTCCAGAAACAACACCGGTAAACCCTACACCCATACTGGATGAAATCCAACAACCAGCACTGGAGGGCACGAATATGGATATACCAGTGGAAATACAGGAGCCACAGAACCGGGAAACAAAAACCATAAAGGAGGTGCAACTGGAGAACATCTAAGCAACGTCGAGAATTAATGGAACGACGCTGAGTTGGGAGTCAACAGTTGAGACAAATGAGTCGCAGATGACCATATCAGACCACCCAACATAAGGGATGGTCGAAGATGCCTCAGATTGGTCAGAATGGTATACATAGGAACAACCGTAAGTCCCTGGAAATTCGAGCTAGCCACCAGCGGCGAAGAAAGACAAGATACAGATACCCAGGTCACCTCGCAAGAAACCTGCAATATAAATTGTTCTATCACACATACAAGAGGGGGTATAGGTAGGACAAGACATGCTAGGATATATAGGGAAGATCAAATACTTTGACCACGATGTAGCTGGTGAAGAAAAGTTCCTGGAACTTGCGAAGAGGATAGTCTTACAGACTACATGCATACATAAGGTTGGGGAACCGGTCGATCAACCTTCCAATAGGAAAATAGGTTGGAGAAAATAGGAATTTTAGGTCTGTTGTGTTAGCACTAGAAGTTACCTTCATATTGAGTTGAAGGTAAGCCCAGTACCCATCAGTTTATATGTCACAATGAATGATTAAAGGGGGTCAAATGGGCACAAACTCAAGATGATATTGTTTTAACTTGGAAAAATGGACCAGCATGCACACGTAGTGAGGTCTTGATTAAATTCAGTCAGTAAGATGTAGTAAGGGTGAGTAGGAGGAAGAACTAGTGAGGAGAGTGTATAGGTATTCTTTGGACATCAAGTCTTCTAGTAGCCCAAGGAGGAAAAACTCAGAAGGAGGAAGTTTTAGGAACCGAAGAACGTTAGAACATAGCTGCAATCAAACATACATCACAATACTATTAAAACAATCCATGTGAATCCTTCAATCATGGATACTTTAGTATCAGAGGCAAATAGGATGAATAAGATAGTTGACTTTCATTAAACAGGAAGTCTCAAATCAAATACATAAGCAGAGAACCAAAAGCTTCATCAAAAGTTTACAATACGAGAGCCTAGCTCAACCATCGACCATAAAAAAATATCAAAATTACATCTTTATACTCAGACATGATTACCACTACTAGAAGAGTGATCAAGTCATGCATTGAAGTCTTTACGTCTGAAACTTCCATGCAGAATGTTCATGCATTCTTCTGTTAGACACGATCTTCTTTCATCTATACCTTTTCTGTCAGACTGCACATGCAATTCTTTATCAGATGCATTCTCAAGCTTGCCAGTCCTTTCTGGATTTCCATTTATGGGAGGATATGATGTTTCAACCACCTCCTCCAACTTCATTAACCACCCACATCGGGATTAGGCTAGGCCTTAGTCAACTCCTGCATCTGGAAAACATGTTGGTCTCACTCTGAAGCTATGCCACTAAGATCCTCGCTGGATGCTGATTGGGAAGAGGACGTGGAGGAGGAGGGGTGTGAGTGGTCAGTGGATACACGACATGACAGAGATGACATAGAGGGTAAGTGAAAGACACATGTTGGGATTTGAGAGGGGAGATGTGAAAATGGGAAGGGGACAGGT
>JZKD02S2184417.1:0-11915 GCA_000966675.3 Picea glauca
GGAGTATACATACCCTACCCCCCTCTGGATTTGAACTTGTGACCTCTTAAGAGGAAACACATTTTCTAAACTAATATAAATTGAATATATTATATTAACACCAAAACTCTTTAAAAAAAAAAAAAAATTTAATTAGGTTGATTTACTTTCTTTTGAAAATAAATAGAATTTGATAATTAATTATGTAAGATTAAATAATTAACATTTGAAAATTTAGTAATTAGCTAGTAACATTCTACCTTATAATGATTACCAAAAATATCTTCATATAAAAAAAAATCTTACAAGATAGAGCACTTAGATTTGCTTAAATCCACATGATCTTTCCTTTCCTTTCCATATGTTCATTGGTTTCTTTTAACTAAATCACTTGATTAAGACACACATATACCAATGTAGATTTTAACCTTGTACAATAAACTATTTCAAATAGATTCTTAATAAAAATAGAAAATAAACAATGACACACACACACACATTACAAAGATATTTTACTCTAGAAACTCAAACCAACAAAACCAACAACTTGTTTAGAGAAACACCTCTAATTTTTTATTCATTATATCTTTATTGTTTACAATACAATATTGTTAATGTATCTACACCATTATTCAACATGTCCACCTTCATCAACAACACTTTTTTTTCTTCAACCATGTATCTCACAAAATGATATTGAACATCAATATGCTTTGTCTTTGAATGATAAGATAGGTTATTTTCCAAGAAGATTTCACGTTGACTATCACAATATTTCCTTTCACCTAATTGTACCAACCCAATACCTGAACACCGTCGTTATATCAATATTTCTTCCTTGCTTGCATAAGGGGCTTCCATGTATTCAACTTTTGTAGTTGAGAGTGACACTATAGACTGTTCTTTCCTCATCCAACTAATTGATCCTCCAAATAGGTTAAACAAATACCCACTTGTATATCTTTTGTGATACAAATCTTCATCCTAGTTTACATCAACAAACCCATGTATTTCCAACACTCTTTCCACTCATGGTCTTCCTTGGTAGCATAATACATAATTAGTAGTTCCACACAAATAACTGAAAAACCTTATTTACTATTCTCCAATGTTCTTTCTCTCGTTTTTACATATACCTGCTCAAAATTCCCACTGCATGTGAAATGTATGGTCTAGTACATACCATTCCATACATCAAACTTCCAACTGCACTCACATATTGGACACGAGATATGTCCTCTTCCTTTTCTTACATATTGGGACATTGATCCATATATAACTTTACACCTATAGGAATAGGGACTCTGACCAGTTTACATTCCTACATATTAAGCCTCTCCAATATTGTCTCGACATATTTCCTTTGATTTAACGATAGTTTTTTGTTTCCATGATCTCTTTTAATTTCCATGCCCAAAATGAAATTTGCATCACCAAGATCTTTCATGTCAAACATAGAGGATAATTGAGTTTTCACATTATGGACAATCTTCTTCTTGTTTTCTATCAGCAACATATCATCCACATAGAATACCAAATAAATAAGATGATTACTGATTAATTTGAAATATGCATAGTGTTTCACTTTGCTCCTTGTGAATCCAAGTACCAAAAAATAAGTATCAAAATTTGATACCACATCCTTGGTCATTGCTTTAACCCATACAAGGACTTTTTCATATTGCATACCTACTCTTTCTTTCCCTTCAAAATAAACCCTTATGGTTTCTTCATGTAGATTTCTTCTTCCAGATCCCCATGTAGCAATGTTGTCTTCACATCCATCCATTCTAATTCAAAATCAAAATAAATAACAACAAATAAAATAAATATCATAGAATTTAAATTGGCAATACAAGTAAAAATTTCACCAAAGTCAATTCCCTCTTCCTGGGAATAACCTTTTGCTACTAACCAAGATTTGTATTTTTCCACTTTTCCTTTTGCATTCAGCTTCTTCTTAAACACCCATTTTTTTCCAATTGAATTTCTTCTAGTCGGAAACTCCACTAGATCCCAAGCATCATTCTTATCTAAGGTTTTCATTTCTTCAACCATGGCCTTTTCCCATAATTTTCAATCCTATGAATCTAATGCCTCCCTAACATTTCTACGATCATCATCAGTAATAGACAAAGCAAATTTTGAACGAAAATCAAGTGGAGTAAACCTTTTTGGTTTCCTTATTTCTTGAATCGATCTCCTCAATACTGGAGTATGAGGATATTCTTCTTATTATTATTTTTCTATTGTAGAGTTTGATTCATCATCCTTCAACTAAAACTATATTTTCTCTAGTTCTTCCTCTTTTGGTAGGAATTTATGTTTCACAACATTTTTTATTTCTTTAAATACCACATCTTGACTATACACTACTCTTAGTTTCTAGGTTTCATAGATTATAGCCTTTCAAACCATATTTATACCCAATAAAGATACACATTTCATCATTTTTATATAGCTTACTTCTATTTTCCTTTGAAACATGAAAAAATGAATCACAACCAAATACCCACATATGTGTCTGAGAGGGTTTCTTACTATTCCATACCTTGTGTGAAGTCTTGTCATCCAACATTGATTAGGTTGATCGATTGACCAGGTATCATGAAGTATCCATTTCCTCTACCTAGAATTCGTGATCTAAACGTGAAACCCACTGGATGGCGTTGCGACCCCTCTCAATCCTCCTACTGGATCCTCTCTGATGCACACATAGGTCCCTTTATCTCTGTTGCAGGATAAACAAAAGACTCGTTGGACGCTTATAATACTTATCCCCCGTCCTCCTCTGATTTAAACCACAAGCGTTATCCTCTTTTCCCCAAACAAAATGGGCATATGACCTTAGGCTAGAACTGAGTGCTTAGCTGAAAGGCACTATTCGGAGCTCCGGGACTTTGATGGTCCGCAGGATTCACCAAACTCAAAAATCTAATTCACCCGGAGTGGTTACCCGCAGAACTCAGTCTTACCCTATCCTTCCACTTCCCATCATTTTAAATGTCAGATCTAACAACTAATGGGGGTTCTCCTAGCTCCGCGATCTACGGTGGAGATCTAATCTGAGACTCCAGGATTTGAATTTTTCACACTCCAACAAAACCAACCAAACTTACAATGATCGTCGAAGGTCTAGAAGATCAATGGTTCACTCTCCTTCCTGATGAACGACTAGGTTTACTCTGAGCTTCAAAGCTTTGCAGCTCCTCAAATCCAACAAAATTACCAAAATATATCAGGTAACTGAAGTGTTGAAGGGATTAACAATCAATGGTCGACATTTCACTACCAATCTATGACTAAGATTAATTCGGGACTCCAGGCTTCAGGGTTTTCTCCTCCTGGAAACACAAGGACCAATTTTGCCTGGAGTATCAAATCTCTGAATCATGAGATATACATCTCACGCTTCATGATGTGATCTATGGAGGAGATTTGTCCTCCTTTTCTCTACACTTCCTTTCACTGTTATTAATCCAATGACCAAGATCTAATCTGGCAGCCACATCAACAACTAGTAGTAGCTTCCTCCTTCGTAGCTCTACTTCCCTTCAACAAGGGATTTTTCTCAAGGGATTTTTCAAAGGCTTGAGCTTTGATCTATTCTTTGTAGGACCGACTTCTTGGTCTCTTCTTGCATTCTACAAAACACTATCCCTCCTGATATTGGAACTTGTAATAAGTTCTCTGGCGCACACTTGCGCTATCTCCCACAGTCTGGAACTTAGAAATTTCTTGGCCTCTGCACACCTTGCATAGGCTCTATGCACACTTGCATTATCTCTCCTGAACTTGACAGACCCTTCAACTCAGTCCCTAGCACACTCCTTTCTTTAACTCTCTTGATCTTGTAATTGATTTGAACTTCAAAGGGCTCGGACCTTTGTTCCTTCAACAACTCCTTGTGCCCTCATGGCACCCACGCTCTTCCTCCTCATCTTATGAACAATGTTAAATTGTTCCTTCAACACCCTCCTAGCACTATTTGCTCTTCCTCCTGAGCTTACCATCACTTTAACAAAGTGTTCACTTCGTGTAGTCCTTGCATTATCCTTCCCTTGATATTTTACACTACTATGAGTGTAGGCGCACTCCTTGCGCTGACTCTGTGCAAACTTGCACTATCCCTTCTGATCTTGACCATTTCTGGTGTGCCCACTTGGCACGCTCCTCCTGAACTCAAAACTAATTTCTTGCGCACTCTTTCCATTGACTTTCCATATTTCTCCAATAACTCTGATGTGCACTCCTTGCATAGCCTCGGGGTCCCAGAACACTCAGAAAATTCACACAGACAAGGAATTCTATCTATTCCTACAAAGGGAACATAATTGCATTCATAGAATTCACATAAATTCACTAAACATTCAGAAAACAAACAAGCATTCATATAGAAAACAGACAAAGGGATTCATATGCAGGGAAATATTCTTTTCTATTAAATTTGAATTCTTTTACAATGTTTACAGTGTTTACAAGACTGGACTGCAATAGAGTCTCAATTCTTCTCCTCTCCTCCTCTCTGGAAATCTCCTAATCTAATCTAGAGAATTATGATGATGATTTCAATACATTTATCCTCATACAAAAGAGGGGATTCTCGATCCTTCCCTCCTAAATGCATTATATTACATTTAATTTACATTCAAGCCCAGATCGGGTTTGTATTCATCTATCTGTTAGTCATTAAAGGTGACTTATGCTATTATTACAAAAATTCAATGTCTCTACCTTCCTCGAGCCTTACAGTCTTAATTGCATTAAATTTGGGATTTTAAACCAAAATGAGAGGGTTGTGCCTCTCTCTCCTTGAGATATGCCCCATCCCCCATGCGTTGTTGCGCTGGTTTTTTATGTGTCACTAAGTGGGAGAGATTCTCCTGCATCATTCTCCTCTACTAACAAAATCATGAACTCCACTTATGGATCCTCTACTATTGTTGTTTATATCCTCCAAGTTCCCAAACTTCATTTTGGAGCTCTTCATATACTCCTCTTCCTTGTTGTTGTTGTTGTTGTAGGCTCTCCTCCTAGTTTCCAAATCTTATGCTACAGGACTCCATTGATCTTTCCAATGCAATCTTCTCTTTTCAACCTCCATCTATTGTTAATATTCTCCTTTGTTGATCTCAGCATCAACTTCCTTATCTCTTCAAAATCCTTGTCCAACTTGTCCATTGGATGGTTCCTCTCTTGTAGTATGCTCTGTTGTTGTTGCATCTCCTCTTCTTTATCAATCTCCAACTTGACTTTTTGGATGAGCCTCCTCTTGTTAATTATCCTCTCTTTCATAGATTCAAGATTCTTTCATAGATCAACAAAATCCACGCTCTATTCTCACTCTTCTGCTGCAAATTCCAATTCTATAGTTATCTTTTGTTCTTCTCCTTGGATGCAATCCATGAGCATTTCCTATGAATTTTCTTCTTCTCTCCTCCTCTTGTCTTCCGAAATGACAAGCTTTGTGGGCTATCTTTTAGCCTCCTTACAAGAAACATCTTCATTTTCCTTTACTCATGGGTCCTTTGCAAGATATACTCTGATCTCCGCTACCGTCAGAACATGGTTATCGTCTTTTCTTGCCTTCAAATTTTGGGAATATGGGTCTCCTTCTTCCTCCTCTTTATATTGATTTTTTTGGCCATCATCATGGGCCAATTCTTCTATTTTGTCTTGTATTTCTACAAAACTTTGATCTTGCAACTCTCCTTGAACATTCTCTTGGCTCACAACTATCTGGCCCTCCTCCATTTTCATCTCTTGAGCATATTTCAGTGTCTTCTCCTTCTCCATTTCCTTGACAATATTTGTTGGTTGTCCTTCTTCTTCTACATCTGTAGTTACACATAAATTGTTAGTTTTAGAAACATTTTTCCGTATGGCCTCTTCCTTGGAGGCCTCTTACATCATCTCCTCATGTGAAACACATTCACTTACTTCTTTTGGGATTCTTGGTAGAGATATGCTAATCCCCCCAATGATCAGAATGCACCTTTGATCCTCCTCATTGAGAGTTGAAGTATTCAAATTCTCATCATCTTCATTCATGTGACTTGCAACCCCACATGAATCTTCATGCTCATGAGGCTTCTTTCCTACCCCTCTCTCCTCTTCTATCAACACTCCTTGTTGATCTGAACTCTCCTCTAAGTCCCTAAGACTCTTAGACATTATCACCTTCTCTTTTCCATCCTAGAAATCTACCTTTTCATTTCTTCCCTCTTGGAATTTTATGAGATCTTCAATTGATCTCTCATAACCATCGAGGCTTTCTCCATCCTCAGGTTTTCATATGTCAACCATTTTATCCTCTTAATCCTTGAGACTTTATATTTATCTCAACCATCTCCTCAACACCTATTTTTTCCTCATGACGATCAATTGTTAGATAGGCCACTTAACCCTCTTCTTCATGGTCCATTCATATCTCCATTTCTCTTTCTCTCCTTGTTGCATTCTCTTCCATTGCAACATCAATTTGTCGAGATCCTCTCTAGTTTCCTTGAGATCTTTATCCATATCCTTTCTGTTCATATTATTGTGGATTCCTCTTGAGCCTTGAAAACGACATTCAGTGGCCATTTATTCTCTCCTTATCTCCCTCCTGTAAAGTCTATGAGTTGCAGTCAGCCTCTGCCAAGCCTCTCCTCACTTAGCCTCTTGGTTCACTCCACTCGAACCCTGAGCTTTTACACTCCTGTTGAGTGTAGGCGCACACCTTTCTCTCACTCCTTCTTCTGATCACTCCTTAATATTTGGTTTCTACACTTCAAATTCTCACTTTAAGAGCTCCATATGATATTTTATGCTCCAAGAACGCAACTGGCTATTTTCTTCATCCCACCTAGTTCTTTACTTTCCTTCTTTGCAATTGAGAGCACCACATACTTCCTCTTGCATCCCTCCTGGTTGTTTATTGTTTGCACCCCTGCAAAAAATCTTCACATAGAGATCTCATGCTTTGCCTTCTCCTTCCTTTTCCTTTTATCTGGAGACAAAATCTCATTGTGATACCACCTGATATAGAATGTGAAACCCACTAGCTAGCGCTACGACCCCCCTGATCTCTCGATCTCTCACTGGAGTCGAATTGGCTCTTGGGTGATCCTACTGGATCCTCTATGATGCACACATAGGTCCCTTTATCTATATTGTAGGCTCAACAAAACATTCATTGGGCTCTTATAATAATTATCCCCATTCCTCCTATGATTTAAATTATGGGCGCTAGCCCCTTTTTCCCAAACAGAATGGGGATATGACCTCGGGATAGAACTGAGCACTTAGCTGAAAGGTGCTATTCGAAGCTTTGGGACTCCAACACTCCGAAGGATTCACGAAACTCGACACTCCAATTCACCTCGAGTGGTTACTCGTGGAACTCAGTCATAAAGGTGACATGACCGACAACTACTGGTCTTACCCTATCCTTCCACTTCCCGTCCTTTTAAATGTCATATCTAACGAATGACAAGGGTTTTCCTTGATCCATGATCTGTGGTGGAGATCTAATACGGGACTCTGGGCTTTGGATTTTCCTTGCTCCAACAACAACAACTAAACTTACCTGAATCTTCGAACTTCTGAATCACTGAAGGTCTCAAAGATCAACGGTCTGCCTTGATCAACAACTAGGATTTACTTCGGGCTTCGGAGCTTCGAGGCTCCACAAATCCAACATGAATACCAAAATCTCTTGGGTAGCCGAATACGCTGCACTACCAATCTAGGACTGAGATTAATTCGGGACTACGAGCTTTGGGGTTTTTCTCCTCCTGGCAACACAAGGACCAATATTTCTTGGAGTGTTGAATCTCTGAATCATGAGATCTACGCCTCACGCTTCATGATGTGATATACGGTGTAGATTTTTCCTCCTTTTTATCTACACTTCCTTTCGTTGGGATTAATCTAACGACCCAAATCTAATCTGGCGGCCACATCAACGACTAGTTGTATCTTCCTTCTCCATAGCTCTACTTCCCTTCAAGAAGGGATTTTTCTCAACGTTTTTTTCAAAGGCTTGGCCTTTGATCTCTTCTCTATAGGACTAACTTCGTGGTCTCTTCTTCCATTCTATGAAATGCAATCCCTCCTGAGCTTGGAACTTGCAATAACTTCTCTGGCGCACCCTTCCACTATCTCCCACAGTCTAAAACTTAGAAAGTTCTTGGCCTCTACACACCTTGCATAGGATATGTGCACAGTTTCACTATCTCTCCGGAGCTAAACAGACCCTTGAAATTTGTCCCTAACTCACTCCTTGCTCTAACTCTCTTGAGATTGTAATTGATTTGAACTTCAAAGGGATCAACTGTTTGTTCCTTCAACAATTCCAACAACTCCTTGTGCCCTCTTGGAACCCACACTCTTCCTCCTGAGCTTATGAACAATGTTAAAGTGTTCCTTTAGTGCCATCATGGCACTTTTTGCTCTTCCTACTGAGATTACCAACACTTTAACAAAGTGTTGGATTCGTGCACTCCTTGCACTGACCTTCCCTTCAACTTTTACACTCCTATGAGTGTAGGCACACTCCTTGCACTTTCTCTATGAAAAAATTCATTATCCCTTCTGATCTTGACAATGTATGGTGTGCCCACTTCGCATGCTCCTCCTAAACTTGAAATTAAGTTCTTGCGCACTCCTTGCACTTGATTTGCATAGTTCTCCAATATCTCTAATGTGCACTCCTTGCATAGCCTCGGGAGCCCAAAACACTCAGAAAATTCACACAAAAAGGGAATTCTATTTATTCCTGCAAAGGGAACATAATTGCACTCATGGAATTCACAGGCATTCATTAAAAAATCGAAAAACAAACATTCATTCACATAGAAAACACACACAGGGATTCATATGCAGGAAAATATGCTTTTCTATGAAATATGAATGCTTTTACAATGTTTACAGTGTTTACAAGACTGGACTACAACAGAGTTTCAATTCTTCTCCTCTCCTTTTCTTAAGAACTATCCTAATCTAATCTAGATAATTCTGATGATGATATCAATACATTGATCCTCATACAAAAGAGGGGCTTCTTGAGCCTTCCCTCCTAAATTCATTAAATTTAATTTACTTACATTCAAGCACGGATCGGATCTAGATTCATCTACCTGTCATCCATTAAAGGTGACTTACACTATCCTTACACAAATTCAATGGCTTTGCCTTCCTCAAGCCTTACAGTCTTAACTACATTAAATTTGGGATTTTAAACCAAAATGAGAGGGTTGTGCCTCTCTCTTCTCGAGATCTTCTCCATCCCCCATGCATTATTGCATTGGATACTGATGTTTCGCTGGGTGGGAGCGATGCTCCTACATCAATTCATATCCTAACCTCACATAATTGAGCATGCACCCTGCTTTTTTCATTAGCATCATATTTATCCTTCTACAACTCCATTCCAATGAAGTGTATATGGATTAGTATTTTATCTTGCTATACCACACTCCTTGAAAAATTCTTCGAATTCATTTATGTATAACTCTCCACCATTATCCATCCTCAACACCTTAATTCATTTCTCTGTTTGATTCTCCACGAGAGTCTTAAACTCTTTAAACCTATCAAAGACTTCATATTTCTTCCTGAAGATATATATCCATGTATTCGTTAAGAACTGATCTATAAATGAGACATAGTACACAGATTTTCCAAGTGATGGAACTGACATAGGTCCAAACACATAATTGTGCACCAAGTGTAAAATTATCTCTTCCCTCGATGCACCAGAGGGGAATCTTACTCGATTTTTCTTCACATATACAAAATGTTCACATAAATAAAAATCTAGAGAGGCATTAGACATACCTTGAAACATAACTTGACCATGTATTACTTGAAGTCCCTTCTATCCAATATGCCTCAATATTTGATGCCACAACATAGTATTTTCTCCAGAGGCTATACAAGTTTTTTCTTCTTCAGCTCCAATCTCAGGAACACAGGAACTATTACACCCATCACTAATAGTGATTCCCTACAACTTATACAGATTTCCAAACAAAAATCCCATCAATAACACCATTTTTCCTCGAATGATCTTGTGGGTTTCTTTCTCAAACAAAACCATTTTACCCCTACATCGTACATTTTTCTTACAAAAAACAAATTTATGGCCAACCTTAGGATGTATAGAAGACTAGGGAGTGTTCTAATCCTTTCATCCATGAGCTTCAACTTGAATTTCCCTCATCCTATTATTTTTTATTTCAAGACATCACCTAGGAAAACATCACCTCCATGATACCTTTATATTCGCAAAACCACTCCCTGTGATGAGTCATATGTAAGGATGCACCTAAGTCAACTATACATGCCTCATGATCTACATGTGTGCTTGAAGAATCCAAGTACATATCCCCTTCTTCTTGCATGGAGGTTTTTTGTTCTATAGAATCATCATCTTCAAATCCATTCCCTCTCTCGACACTTTTGGATCTACATTGGTTCTTGTGATACCTTTCTTTTCCACATCTTCGACATACCTTTACAAACTTCCTTGGAGATTTAGATCTTCCCTTAGATTGAGATCTCTCGCTTGAGTCACTTAGATCTATTTATTTAATGAGAACATCCTCTTGCAAATAATGCATATGTGCTTTGTCCTTCCATGTTCTTTTGTCTCATTTCCTTCGACAACAAGGATGATACCACATCATCAGAACTTAAAATAGTTGTATTACTAATTATGGCCACAACCAGACTATCCCACAAGTCTGGTAAAGAGAACAATAAACTAATACACTTATCTTCATTAGAAATTTTAATATCAACATATAATAGCTTAATTAACACAATATTGAAAGCGTTCAGATCCTCTGTCCCGAAGTCTCCATCTTCATCCTCACATTGTACAACTTATTTTGTAGGAACAATTTGTTTACCAAATACTTTGAATGATACAAAGCCCCTAACTTAGCTTAGAATGACTTGGTTGTAGCTTCCCCTAACACCTCCAATACCACTGAATCTTAGAGACACAACCAGATTATGCTCTTCACCTTCTGATCCAATTTTTTTACCATTCTTTTGTTGACATTCCTGTAGGTACAGTACTTGGATCCACAACAATCCACTCATATTTTTCCATCAACATATATTCCATCTTGAGCTTCCATAGCTCAAAAATATGCCCATTAAATTTCTCTATCTATTTTTTCAAACCTTTCACCATTTCTTTTCACATGAAGAATCAATATCGTAGATCTCCCATTGTAACCAGGTTTACCACCGACCTGATCCAAACCCCTAACCACAAAATCATCCCTTTGAAGCCAATAATTGCACAAATATCAAATGTAGATTTTAACCTTGTACGATAAACTACTGCAAATATATTCTTAATAGAAACAAAAAAGATATAACGACACACACACATTACACGTAGATTTTTCCTTGGAAACCCTAACCGGGAAAACCAACAACATGTTTAGAGTTGCACATCTAATCTTCTATTCATCATACCTTCCTTGTTTAAAATGAAATACGAATATAGGATCTCACGACATCCAAACCCTAATCCATTGATCTGAATTAGTCAACAATCCTAATTCCTTAACTAGAATTCTAAAACCATCCATGAAAACCATGTAAAAAAAATTCTGCAAAAACACTAGATCTAGTCATGCAAAGAATATAACAAATACCCAACATCATATACATTACATTGCAATACACATTTCCTTTCAATATATTTCAATGAAATACAAGTGGATGTTAAACATAAAAAATAATGACTTTTCCAACCAAAAATGCAACACAAAAATGTAACATTCATAGTGTAAGGTCCTAGCTTAGAATGACTTTGGACACTTCAGTGATACATGATTACCTCGATGGTCATTGATTGATATGGATAGATGTTATGGAAGGTTGATGGATAGAAGAGATGGTTTTGAACACCCTCTCATGATTGTAAGGTG
>JZKD02S2184417.1:24182-41318 GCA_000966675.3 Picea glauca
CCTCATCATGAATTTCATGGGATACATTTTCACTTTCAGGTGTCCTCTCTATTATGAAATTTTTCAATCCTTCCATGATCTCCTCTTTTAAACCATCCATCTTAGTATTTATTGCTTCCAACTTATCTTCCATCTCTTGTAGTTCATCTTTTGTTACTGTCTTCTTTTTTAAATCATTTATGTCCCTACGCATTTCTTCATCTTTATCAAGAGTCCAATTAGGATTTTCTGGAGGCTTATTTGGTGTAGAAGTTCCCTTTTTGGGTGGCATGTTGACCAAGTATCACTTTTGAACCTTGATTTTGAGGTGGTTCTGCTAGACAATCTTTATTTTGTTGTATCTCCAAATTTTCGGCCCTTCTAGGTATAAAAAATTATTTTTTGTAGTTCTATGATATTTCTTCTCTGCAATGCCATAGGTCTGATCAAAATTGGATGTACCAAGTGGAATTTATGGTAACTTCCCCACTACTTGCTGATTTTTGTCCTTTCTAGGAGATCTCACTTGTATAGCGTGCCTTGCACAAAATAAATGATATAAAATTATGAAACTCGTACCATAAATACTACAGAATGTCCACTATCCAATGAAACCAATCTCACTCAATTTGGATACTCTAGACAGAAGTTA
The DNA here is from genome assembly GCA_000966675.3 of Picea glauca. NCBI lineage: Eukaryota > Viridiplantae > Streptophyta > Pinopsida > Pinales > Pinaceae > Picea > Picea glauca. The sequence continues at coordinate 24,814 of JZKD02S2184417.1, forward strand.
GTATTGTTTTACCTAGAACACCTTCCTGAGACTAGTCAATAGGACTAGTCAGATACCCTATCTTCCACAGGGTGTATATAGAAATTTAAGATGACCCAGAAGTTGAATATTTTACCACAGATACCTTACTAATTTCTGTGAATAGCATCCATATTTAAGGGTCTGCAACGTTACAGAAACTTTTTTATAGTGAACATTCAACAATGACTCAGTTCAGGATGATTCCATAACCCTATCTTGTACAGGTTGTATCTCTGAAAGTGTAAGGCCTCGAGAGATGAAATTTTAACACAACATACCTTGATCCATATACTAAATATCCTCCAAGTTGTTCATTCTGAAACATTGTAGAAAAAAAGTTATAGCAAAAATTCTAAGGTGTCTCAGATGTAGCAGTGAAACCCCAAGACCTTGAGCTCTGATACCATATGTTAAGAACCAAATATCAATATAGCATAGAAAAACCTTAGAATAAGTACTCAACGCATTGAAAAAGAGATAAACTTAGATAATAAGCCTCTTTGAGGGGGAAACCTCGTTATGCCCACATAAATGTACAATTACAAGATGATTCAAAAAGAAAATGTCTCCTTGGTATATATAGGAGACTAGGAGGTATAATTACAACTAATGGACTAAATCTGACATAAATAAAATAACATTACTAATATAATATGCCCTAATTAAAGGGTAATGAGTCACTATTTAGGGCTTAACACATACTCCCCCTGTGACCATTGCTCCTCATCTATCTCTTCTGATATTTCTCTCCTTGTGTTTCTCTCCCCCTTTGACATCAATGGAAAATGGTATCTCTTTCTAGGGATACTCCCCATGTCTTCATGCTTTTGATCTTTCTCTTTCTCCTCCATTAACATCATGGGAAAAAAGGGTAACTACCCCTATTAGTGTGTCTACCTCTGTCTTCATGCTTTTGATATTTATTTCTATCTATTTGGTTATTTCTCTCCCATATACTATTCTGCAAGATGTCATGTATATTAATACGGGGCTTCTTGTACTTGCTTCCTTTCCTCTCTTCTAGTTCTTCTTTTCCATTAGTGCTTCCTCTTGTAATTCACTAACATATATAAAAAACATTCAAAGTTACTTGACTTCAGATATTTGTGTATTTTCATGTTCACTGCTTAGACATCAATGACCATACTTTTCAACAATTTCTTTTTGACAAAATGACTTCTAATGATTGTTTCTCTTCCCCTATTTTTTTGTGCCTTTCATTGTTTTCCTTCATGTGACTAATTGATTCCATTTATCAGTATGTTTTCATCCACTATGATATATTTTTCTAGACCTGCCAACAATCTCATGAATCCATGTCTATGCATATGTCATAAAAATTTCCATGAATTTTCTACTCAAGTGCACACAATCCTGACCCATATGTTGCAACTAATCACAACATATTCTTGCTTCTCACGATCTATTCTCAATCTACAAATAAAATTCTACATGTCTAGAACAATTTGTAATGACTATATCCCTACCTGAATAGTGTGTCAATGCTATTCTTCGTAATTGTTAGCTGGTACCTACATGGGATGTGTTCTGAAAGCTACTAAATTGTCAGAAGCCATTCTGCACTTATGTCATCAACCCACTCTAAAAATACCTTCTCAAAATATGTAAACACTTTAGATTGCTCGAAATATAGTTCTTTAATATGTAGAGTTGTTTCTTAGAATCCCCCTCTTCAATATTCATATTTATTTGGATTCTCCAAGCCACATGGCTCATAAAGGTGGAGGAAGCCACCCTAATGCAGAGTAATATTCATCTTCTATCATCTGAATTCTAACATCTTCCTCTTCATCATCTTCCTAAATTATGACATCTTTCTCTTTTCCCGTGGATTCATTATGATATCTCATTGTTGCAAATCCTGATAGTATGATTTCTGGGAGTTCTTCATTCACATGTTATTCTTGTTCTTTCTTTCTTTTCCAAACTTTCTTATATCTGATATCAATGTTATCTTTCATGGAAGTATCCATCATGATTCTACAATCACAATCTATGTGTCCATAGTTGTGGAATTTATAACACTTAATATTGTATGGAACCACATAAGCATTTCTTTCTTGAACATTTATTCCATAAGATATGCAATCTACAACTTTATGTCTAAAGTTATTACAAGTAAAACAATAACCATAAAAGAAACTTTGATACGTGAAAGTAAATGATCTTCTTTGTGATGCAGTCCTTCTAAATTCATGTCTTGCATGATCATGATCTTGTCTTCTATTGTTTCCTTCACAATGATTGAAGATTATTTTATACCTAAAAGTGGAGGGTCTTCATTTATATATGTCTCTTATGTAGTCTTCTTCTTGAGTCTTCTTGATTTTTGGAATTTTCTCCTTTGAGGGCTCACATTCTTCCTTCTCGATAGGGCCTTTGATGATTTTCACATAACTCTTAGCCTTCTCTTCATTCTTCCTTTGTAGTAATTTGTAACATTTCTCTTCAAATTTATTTACTTATGGTGTGGAGATTTCTCTCTCTTCAATGTTCTTTTTTATCTTGATAACTTTAACTCTTAAAGTGGAAAATCCTTCTTCAAGCTTTCCACAATCCTCTTCTTTCTTCATCATTTGGATCTTCATGACTTCTTCCATTTTCTTTGCTTCTTCAAGTTGGGTCTTCAAGGTGATTATTTCTTCTTCAAGTCTTCTTTCTCGTTGACTAAATTTTGCTTCAATATTGTTTAAGTCCTTAGATATTTCTTTAAGATTACTTATCAAAATTTCTTCTCTCTTATCTGCTTCCTTTCTTTGTGATACTATTTAGGCTTCCAAACATTGTTTATCTTTCAAATGACTTTTATATGTTTCTTCAATCCTTCTAGCTTATTCTATTTGGACTTTTAGATTCATAATCATGTGTTGGACTTCTTCAAAGTTGGGAATTTGAGACCCCTTATTTAGCTTGATCAATTATTCCTCGAGTGAATTGTTTTTCTTTCTTTCTTTTGTTAGTTCATCTAAAGCACTGATTAATTTTTCTTCAAGATCCACTATTCCTTCTTCACAATCTTCTTCTTATGAATATGTCTGACATGATGAGCATATTTATTTCCATTTTTTCCTTGCATATTATTTAATATGCTCTGGCTCTATGATATTATGAGATCCCTTGGAATAAATATTATGTATCTTATCCCAAGGTTCTTTGGCTAATGAAAATTGTCCCACTCTGTATTTTATCGGATCAAGTAATCCTTCCATGATGAAATACATTTATATTTTGTGTTTTATTTTTAATTCCTTCTTGGATGAAGTCTTTGGTTTATTTGAAGCAGTGTATCCTATAAAAACTAATTTCCAAACATCATACCCATGTGCCTGTAAAAATATGTTCATCCTACTACTCCATATCTCATATCTCAGACCAATCTAACCATCAAACCATGGTGTTACACTAACTATGTATCCATTATCCATTATATCCCTGATATACCTTCTAGTGGTTAAACTATCTTTGAGGGAACCTACTTGTTGAGACCCAAAATTGAGATCCCCATTACCCTATTATACTCTTCACCTATACCTTTTTGGCCTACCTAAAGCTTGAGTGAATGACAAGAACGCTACCATTTGCCAGTAATAAGGTCATAAGGTAAAGTATGGTNCTTTCAGGTGTCCTCTCTATTATGAAATTTTTCAATCCTTCCATGATCTCCTCTTTTAAACCATCCATCTTAGTATTTATTGCCTCCAACTTATCTTCCATCTCTTGTAGTTCATCTTTTGTTACTATCTTCTTTTTTAAATCATTTATGTCCCTACGCATTTCTTCATCTTTATCAAGAGTCCAATTAGGATTTTCTGGAGGCTTATTTGGTGTAGAAGTTCCCTTTTTGGGTGGCATGTTGACCAAGTATCACTTTTGAACCTTGATTTTGAGGTGGTTCTGCTAGACAATCTTTATTTTGTTGTATCTCCAAATTTTCGGCCCTTCTAGGTATAAAAAATTATTTTTTGTAGTTCTATGATATTTCTTCTCTGCAATTCCATAGGTCTGATCAAAATTGGATGTACCAAGTGGAATTTATGGTAACTTCCCCACTACTTGCTGATTTTTGGCCTTTCTAGGAGATCTCACTTGTATAGCGTGCCTTGCACAAAATAAATGATATAAAATTATGAAACTCGTACCAGAAATACTACAGAATGTCCACTATCCAATGAAACCAATCTCACTCAATTTGGATACTCTAGACAAAAGTTATGATTTTTTTACCTAGAACACCTTCCTGAGACTAGTCAATAGGACTAGTCAGATACCCTGTCTTCCACAGGGTGTATATAGAAATTTAAGATGACCCAGAAGCTGAATGTTTTACCACAGATACCTTACTAATTTCTGTGAATAGCATCCATATTTCAGGGTCTGCAACGTTACAGAAACTTTTTTATAGTGAACATTCAACAATGACTCAGTTCAGGATGATTCCATAACCCTATCTTGTACAGGTTGTATCTCTGAAAGTGTAAGGCCTCGAGAGATGAAATTTTAACACAACATACCTTGATCCATATACTAAATATCCTCCAAGTTGTTCATTCTGAAACATTGTAGAAAAAAAGTTATAGCAAAAATTCTAAGGTGTCTCAGATGTAGCAGTGAAACCCCAAGACCTTGAGCTCTGATACCATATGTTAAGAACCAAATATCAATATAGCATAGAAAAACCTTAGAATAAGTACTCAACGCATTGAAAAAGAGATAAACTTAGATAATAAGCCTCTTTGAGGGGGAAACCTCGTTATGCCCACATAAATGTACAATTACAAGATGATTCAAAAAGAAAATGTCTCCTTGGTATATATAGGAGACTAGGAGGTATAATTACAACTAATGGACTAAATCTGACATAAATAAAATAACATTACTAATATAATATGCCCTAATTAAAGGGTAATGAGTCACTATTTAGGGCTTAACACATACTCCCCCTGTGACCATTGCTCCTCATCTATCTCTTCTGATATTTCTCTCCTTGTGTTTCTCTCCCCCTTTGACATCAATGGAAAATGGTATCTCTTTCTAGGGATACTCCCCATGTCTTCATGCTTTTGATCTTTCTCTTTCTCCTCCATTAACATCATGGGAAAAAAGGGTAACTACCCCTATTAGTGTGTCTACCTCTGTCTTCATGCTTTTGATATTTATTTCTATCTATTTGGTTATTTCTCTCCCATATACTATTCTGCAAGATGTCATGTATATTAATACGGGGCTTCTTGTACTTGCTTCCTTTCCTCTCTTCTAGTTCTTCTTTTCCATTAGTGCTTCCTCTTGTAATTCACTAACATATATAAAAAACATTCAAAGTTACTTGACTTCAGATATTTGTGTATTTTCATGTTCACTGCTTAGACATCAATGACCATACTTTTCAACAATTTCTTTTTGACAAAATGACTTCTAATGATTGTTTCTCTTCCCCTATTTTTTTGTGCCTTTCATTGTTTTCCTTCATGTGACTAATTGATTCCATTTATCAGTATGTTTTCATCCACTATGATATATTTTTCTAGACCTGCCAACAATCTCATGAATCCATGTCTATGCATATGTCATAAAAATTTCCATGAATTTTCTACTCAAGTGCACACAATCCTGACCCATATGTTGCAACTAATCACAACATATTCTTGCTTCTCACGATCTATTCTCAATCTACAAATAAAATTCTACATGTCTAGAACAATTTGTAATGACTATATCCCTACCTGAATAGTGTGTCAATGCTATTCTTCGTAATTGTTAGCTGGTACCTACATGGGATGTGTTCTGAAAGCTACTAAATTGTCAGAAGCCATTCTGCACTTATGTCATCAACCCACTCTAAAAATACCTTCTCAAAATATGTAAACACTTTAGATTGCTCGAAATATAGTTCTTTAATATGTAGAGTTGTTTCTTAGAATCCCCCTCTTCAATATTCATATTTATTTGGATTCTCCAAGCCACATGGCTCATAAAGGTGGAGGAAGCCACCCTAATGCAGAGTAATATTCATCTTCTATCATCTGAATTCTAACATCTTCCTCTTCATCATCTTCCTAAATTATGACATCTTTCTCTTTTCCCGTGGATTCATTATGATATCTCATTGTTGCAAATCCTGATAGTATGATTTCTGGGAGTTCTTCATTCACATGTTATTCTTGTTCTTTCTTTCTTTTCCAAACTTTCTTATATCTGATATCAATGTTATCTTTCATGGAAGTATCCATCATGATTCTACAATCACAATCTATGTGTCCATAGTTGTGGAATTTATAACACTTAATATTGTATGGAACCACATAAGCATTTCTTTCTTGAACATTTATTCCATAAGATATGCAATCTACAACTTTATGTCTAAAGTTATTACAAGTAAAACAATAACCATAAAAGAAACTTTGATACGTGAAAGTAAATGATCTTCTTTGTGATGCAGTCCTTCTAAATTCATGTCTTGCATGATCATGATCTTGTCTTCTATTGTTTCCTTCACAATGATTGAAGATTATTTTATACCTAAAAGTGGAGGGTCTTCATTTATATATGTCTCTTATGTAGTCTTCTTCTTGAGTCTTCTTGATTTTTGGAATTTTCTCCTTTGAGGGCTCACATTCTTCCTTCTCGATAGGGCCTTTGATGATTTTCACATAACTCTTAGCCTTCTCTTCATTCTTCCTTTGTAGTAATTTGTAACATTTCTCTTCAAATTTATTTACTTATGGTGTGGAGATTTCTCTCTCTTCAATGTTCTTTTTTATCTTGATAACTTTAACTCTTAAAGTGGAAAATCCTTCTTCAAGCTTTCCACAATCCTCTTCTTTCTTCATCATTTGGATCTTCATGACTTCTTCCATTTTCTTTGCTTCTTCAAGTTGGGTCTTCAAGGTGATTATTTCTTCTTCAAGTCTTCTTTCTCGTTGACTAAATTTTGCTTCAATATTGTTTAAGTCCTTAGATATTTCTTTAAGATTACTTATCAAAATTTCTTCTCTCTTATCTGCTTCCTTTCTTTGTGATACTATTTAGGCTTCCAAACATTGTTTATCTTTCAAATGACTTTTATATGTTTCTTCAATCCTTCTAGCTTATTCTATTTGGACTTTTAGATTCATAATCATGTGTTGGACTTCTTCAAAGTTGGGAATTTGAGACCCCTTATTTAGCTTGATCAATTATTCCTCGAGTGAATTGTTTTTCTTTCTTTCTTTTGTTAGTTCATCTAAAGCACTGATTAATTTTTCTTCAAGATCCACTATTCCTTCTTCACAATCTTCTTCTTATGAATATGTCTGACATGATGAGCATATTTATTTCCATTTTTTCCTTGCATATTATTTAATATGCTCTGGCTCTATGATATTATGAGATCCCTTGGAATAAATATTATGTATCTTATCCCAAGGTTCTTTGGCTAATGAAAATTGTCCCACTCTGTATTTTATCGGATCAAGTAATCCTTCCATGATGAAATACATTTATATTTTGTGTTTTATTTTTAATTCCTTCTTGGATGAAGTCTTTGGTTTATTTGAAGCAGTGTATCCTATAAAAACTAATTTCCAAACATCATACCCATGTGCCTGTAAAAATATGTTCATCCTACTACTCCATATCTCATATCTCAGACCAATCTAACCATCAAACCATGGTGTTACACTAACTATGTATCCATTATCCATTATATCCCTGATATACCTTCTAGTGGTTAAACTATCTTTGAGGGAACCTACTTGTTGAGACCCAAAATTGAGATCCCCATTACCCTATTATACTCTTCACCTATACCTTTTTGGCCTACCTAAAGCTTGAGTGAATGACAAGAACGCTACCATTTGCCAGTAATAAGGTCATAAGGTAAAGTATGGTTAATTCATGCATTTTGTGGTTTATTGAGMTAGGGAATTAATATTTCATGTACTAATKCTTTAATTTGTCATATATAAATCTTTGACCTCTAGATGTCCAGTGTTCCTGTACCAACTCAACTATCCGGTACYTGCACACCAAGACTATCACTGTCTAAATCCGGTACCAAACGCATCCGRTACTAAAATCTTACATGTTGTGATCTGGTACCAAYGGCCATGCACTGTTATGATCCGGTACCAAYGGCCACACACTGTCATGATCCGGTACCACCTTTTGCTCACTGTCATGATCTGGTACCATCTACCTGTTACGATCCGGTACTAATATGGAAGAGCCTAATGCACTAAGTTAAGTTCCAGATCTCGCCTAAGACAATTGGTGGACGTCAATTTTCTTTAGCAAATTTATGATAAGAATAGTTTGTTGATTACCTCATCCTTATGCACTTCATGTCATGAGGGTGAAGCTAAAGATGTAACAGAATGATTGAACTTAACAACTGATTGATTTGCAAATCACTTCACCTCCTTGTGTTTCACGATTAAGACTATTAAATAGTCATGGAAAGGATGGTGGAAGAGAGGAGAGTTAGCATATTATCAATATGTGAAGCAGCGTATGATAGTACAAAACATATTCTGAGTGAAGATTAATGGAATGTCATTTATCTCCATATTCTGATTATCTATGATTAAGTATGAGTTGAGTTGTTAACGAGAGTTTTGATTTTATTTTTTGAAATGTGAGTGAGAGTAATGTGTGTGTTGAAGACAAGCCTCCTGTAGACATTAGTAGCTGACCTGTTGAAGCGGCAAGGGCCCACTGCCCAACAAAGGTCAACCTCTTCGTAGATTAGCATTAGCATTTTTTTTCAGTAGTATAAACATTAAATTAGATAAAGATTTAACTCTGTTAGATAATAGCAGAACAACTTAGACTAGAATTTCCATTGTACAATTTCTTAGAAATCTTTACTTGCTCTTTTTTCGCATATGCCCTGTTTCTGTTCTCATGAATTTGATTTCCTTGAGTGATCATAGATGTTGGCAGCAATAGTCAAAACTATTTGGATAGGAACTAGTGAAGTTCATTGTGAACCACAGCAGAACCAACATATTGACTATTGAACTACCCATGCTATGCTTTGATGATTGATGTGTGATTTCCCTTCAGAAGTGTGGATTGCATAGTTAGTTTTCTGGGTTAGATAGCAGAGTTGATATGTCAAACCAATTCCATCTCATACTTGCATGTGCCATAATGGAATGGATAGCCTCTCTGTGAAAGACAACCAAAGTGTATTGTAGTTTTCTATTTTGATTTGTTTCCAGCATGCATAATCTAGTTTAATTCTATACTCGTGACATTAGAAATTACCTTTCTTACTCGTGTCTTGTAACTTTGTTGATTACGAATCCTGGATTGATAATTAATGAGTGAATTATACTAAACATATAAGTAGCACAACATTTCGGCGTCGTTGTCGAGGAGTTGCAAATGGTAGGAAGTGATTTTTAGCTTAGATTGTTTGCATAAATTTTAATGTTTTTAAAAGGCTTCTTGAGGGAGGAGGATAAAACGTTTAAGACGTGAGTGAAGAGCCACGCGGCCACTAGAGTGGGGTTCTCCAAAGCCAGGCTGCCTTCTTACCTTCTAGATAGAATTAGGATTTCAATTCAGCTAAAAGATCAAATTTCCATTTTATGCATAGATATAGAGATAACAAGGGTAGATTTGTAAGCTCCAAAGATTCAAAAACAAACCCCCCCACTAATCCAACTGACACTGGTGTAGGAAAAATTCCACCAACAAAAAATTCAAGGGGAGCCAGCGAGGCTCCAGAAGGAGAACCTAAAATGGAAGAATCAGTATTGGGACAGGCAGAACATGAGTCTGTTGAACATTTAGGAGACACAGAAAATCTAGTTTCTGAACCATCCATCAGTAGAATGGCAGAAGAAGAAGGAAATGCAGCTACAGAGACTGAGACCTTTGGGTTTCCAATATTGGATATTTCCAGAAACATCAACATGAAGAATATCCCACTGTCATCATTACCCACTTTCATACGTATGTCAACTAAAGACCCAGATTTATTTTTATTCGAGTTTGACATATTATGTAGAAGCTATAACTACTCAGATGATGCCCAAAAACTTAATCNTCCCCAGTGACCTATCCACAATGGACACCTCAGCAAACTCAACCTTGGCAACAAGGTTGGAGGGGACCTATGTATGGAAATCCATCTTACCCTACATATCCACAGTACCCTACAAACATTTCCCAATTACTACCTAGATTCAACCCACCAAAGATGCAAGCTTTACTCCCACCTCCTATACAACAACAATTTACAACCCCCTTAAATCCTAATCAACAGCAACAAGTATCTATAAATTCCAATCAAAAAACACAAAACTAAGCTTCCCACAATCCTCCAAGATCAACAACAATCCTTGCCTAGACAGTCCCTAACCCCAATAATCGACCCACCCACCCTGTGCAGAATACAGAAGTTCAGACCTTTCCCACCTATGAAATTCAACTACGATCAGGGAAAGTTGTAAACCAATCAGATCCTGCAGTAATAATTCAGGAAGAAAATGATAATCATTCTGAGGACGAAAACACTCAAACCACCCCTGCAGAAGAAGAGGCCTCTCCTCATATCCCAATCACTTCTCAGTCTGTATGAGTACCCCAACAAATTAATCTCCCACCTTACCCCAAAAGACTATTAGTGAAGAAACCCGACCCACCCTTGCACAGAGATATAGAAGATGAATTATGGAATGTGTGCATAAAAACACCTCTGTTGCAAGATATTAAGGATATCCCTATATACGCCAAAATTATAAGGGATCTTTGCATTAATAAACTAAGAAGGAAGAAGAAGGAACCTCCTCTTGTTCAGGTAGTGGGACAATTATCTAAATTTATTTCTGAAATGCCATACAAATATAATGACCCTGGAAACCCAGTTGTCACTATTGAAATTAATGGCATTTCTCTACCAAACACACTCATTGATTTGGGTGAATCTATTAATGTAATGCCTTCTGACACTATGCAAAATCTACAAATCAACCAGTTAAGACCAACCCAAACCATGATCGATTTGGCAGATAAGTCAGTCATTAGCCCTGCAGGAAGTCCAGATGATGTCACAGACACTCTAGCCTCTTGGGAATATCCAGTAGACATTTTAGTCATATATTCTAAATCATCTTCCAAACTAGGAAAACCTGTGGTTCTTGGCCACCCTTGGCTGGCCACAACAGATGTGTTTATCAGTTGCCGATCTGATGAGATGACTATATCCAATGTCACACATAGCCAAAAACTTGTCCTCTTCCCTCCTGCCCAACAGACACAGGAAATACCTATTTGGTTAGAAAACCTTTATGGAGAGGAAGATTGCNTCAGTCATTAGCCCTGCAGGAAGTCCAGATGATGTCACAGACACTCTAGCCTCTTGGGAATATCCAGTAGACATTTTAGTCATATATTCTAAATCATCTTCCAAACTAGGAAAACATGTGGTTCTTGGCCACCCTTGGCTGACCACAACAGATGTGTTTATCAGTTGTCGGTCTGATGAGATGACTATATCCAATGGCACACATAGCCAAAAACTTGTCCTCTTCCCTCCTGCCCAACCGGCACAGGAAATACCTATTTGGTTAGAAAACCTTTATGGAGAGGAAGATTGCATCAGACCTCTATTAACACTTGAACAAGTAATAGGAATACAAGAACAATCATATGAACAAGTCTTAAGCTTATTTTTGGCTGACACAAATTGCATTGAATACCTAAGGTCTTTTGCAGAATTGTCACATATTTTTAGTTTCGAATTTCAACAAACTTGGCACCCTGATATCACTCAATTATATACTTTATCACCAGCCTCCTCAGACAAGGAAGAAACTACTGAACTTGTTGAGATTAGCCCAGGAAAACCCTTGTATATCAACTCTAGTTTGGAACCAGAACAAAAGACACAAGTGATTAAAATGCTCCAAAGAAAATTTGATGCCTTTGCATGGGATTATGCAGACATGAAAGGCATTCACCCTGACACATGCACACATCATATCTGCATTAATGACCTATTATCGCACAGTTTGTGGCTAGGAGCAAAGGCTATAAAGTAGAAGGCCAAACTGGCGTAACAGGGACCTACCCCACCCAATGTCACCACAATGGGGAGGTCCTTTCTATTTAAGGAGGCTAGACCCAAGGGAGACGTCCTTGGCAATATGGTGTTTGAAAGGGAAAGGCTCAAAGGATTAAGACTATTTTCCCCTTTCACAGATTACCGCCCAAAAAGATAGTCAAATAAAGTATAACCACGGAGAAGGCACATGCTTGCGAGACAAGACAACAATAAAACTAGTACGTGTAATAATGGTTAGTACTTCATAAATCAGTGACTATCTAAGTTCAATATATGAGCAAATACAGTAGTAAATATTGACGAAGTCAATGTTTGCAATAATGACAATGGCAATATAATGTTACTTGTCAATAAATACAAGAACAATATAGCATTAAATGAATATAATCACTCCTTGAATCAAATCAATGCATTAAACATCATTCAGTTGCTCACATATAATAGATTGTTGCATCAAGATGAAATATCCTAGGGGTGACATCAGTGTTTTTAGGGTTAGTTGTTAGTTAGGGTTTCAAGTTTATAAGGTTTTTTGAAAGTTTGTTTAGTCACTATCACTTCAATGCTAGAGTCTAAGGATCAGTGCCTAAAGGGTTAATGGAGTCAACAAGTGATGGATGAAAGAGTTGAAGTGTAAAAGTTTTATAAGGACTAGAGGGTAGGTTTTCAAGGTGCTGCTAAAGCAGTGCCTTAAAAATAGAAACCCTAAGAGAGAGAGATTCACTTGGTGTTGAAAAGGCAAGGCCTTGTGCTCTCTCCTCTTTCTCGGCAAACGGCTAGCACAATAAGGAAATTTTAACCAAGACAAGAGGTTTTGATGAGGGAGACGTTGCTAAAACAAGGTCTATCAACAAACCCTAGATTGGTACGGCCCTAGTGTANTGATATCACTCAATTATATACTTTATCACCAGCCTCCTCAGACAAGGAAGAAACTACTGAACTTGTTGAGATTAGCCCAGGAAAACCCTTGTATATCAACTCTAGTTTGGAACCAAAACAAAAGACACAAGTGATTGAAATGCTCCAAAGAAAATTTGATTCCTTTGCATGGGATTATGCAGACATGAAAGGCATTCACCCTAACACATGCACACATCATATCTGCATTAATGACCTATTATCGCACAGTTTGTAGCTAGGAGCAAAGGCTATAAAGTAGAAGGCCAAACTGGCGTAACAGGGACCTTCCCCACCCAATGTCACCACAATGGGGAGGTCCTTTCTATTTAAGGAGGCTAGACCCAAGGGAGACGTCCCTGGCAATATGGTGTTTGAAAGGGAAAGGCTCAAAGGATTAATACTATTTTCCCCTTTCACAGATTACCGCCCAAAAAGATAGTCAAATAAAGTATAACCACGGAGAAGGCACCTGCTTGCGAGACAAGACAACAATAAAACTAGTACGTGTAATAATGGTTAGTACTTCATAAATCAGTGACTATCTAAGTTCAATATATGAGAAAATACAGTAGTAAATATTGACAAAGTCAATGTTTGAAATAATGACAATGGCAATATAATGTTACTTGTCAATAAATACAAGAACAATATAGCATTAAATGAATATAATCACTCCTTGAATCAAATCAATGCATTAAACATCATTCAGTTGCTCACATATAATAGATTGTTGCATCAAGATGAAATATCCTAGGGGTGACATCAGTGTTTTTAGGGTTAGTTGTTAGTTAGGGTTTCAAGTTTATAAGGTTTTTTGAAAGTTTGTTTAGTCACTATCACTTCAATGCTAGAGTCTAAGGATCAGTGCCTAAAGGGTTAATGGAGTCAACAAGTGATGGATGAAAGAGTTGAAGTGTAAAAGTTTTATAAGGACTAGAGGGTAGGTTTTCAAGGTGCTGCTAAAGCAGTGCCTTAAAAATAGAAACCCTAAGAGAGAGAGATTCACTTGGTGTTGAAAAGGCAAGGCCTTGTGCTCTCTCCTCTTTCTCGGCAAACGGCTAGCACAATAAGGAAATTTTAACCAAGACAAGAGGTTTTGATGAGGGAGACGTTGCTAAAACAAGGTCTATCAACAAACCCTAGATTGGTACGGCCCTAGTGTAGTAAGCCTAGGCTAAGGACGTCTCACTCTTCTTGGCTTCAAAAAGGTACGGCTAGCATGAGGAATGAAGAAAACAAGTGTAGCTAAGGCTAGGCTCTATTTTCTTATTCAATGGTTTAAGGTTTCTTTGTCAGGGGACATGAGACAACAACCTACTTGTGTGGTTGTCCCCTAGGGTTTTGATTCAACAATATATAAGTAAAATGCAAGAGGTTTAAACTACAAGCATTCAAAGAGAAGTTTTGCAGGAAAAACACTTGCAATTCATGAAGAAATATCCCAGCAAACCCTAGTTGTAACACCTTCCTTTCAAAGAAACACCATAAATGCCAAGAAAACTCCTCCTTCAAAATTTGTGCCTCACTATTTCAGCCAAAAACCCCAATAGGGCGCTAAAAATAAGATCTCACTTGAAGAGTGAGTTGTGTTATGTTCAAAATGAGGGAAAACATCCTCAACTTATATCATCCAATGACCTTTAATTTAAAAATTAGGTCATTAAAACAGACAACAAGGCTAACTACTAAAATCATATTGTTTTTACATTTAACTGCTAAATAAAATCCTAAGTGAGCAGTAAGCAGGACGTCTAGCCCCTCTTAGGGAGACATTGGCCCTTTTTAGGGCAAAACTCATCACTAGAAGGCAAACGTTGGCCCTCTCTGGGCCTCCAAACTCTGCCACACATGCCAAAATGATTTTTCAAGGTACCACTCACTAGAGGTGATGTCATGGCTCCTAGATGACGTCCTGGGGCATCAAAAAACACACGTTCCACCTATAGTAGGTCAATCCCCNATGCATAAGACCCCTAGCATATCATCTAATAGCTCAAAGACATTACACTGACCTACTATATAAATCTAAAGAAAAAGACAAGGTAACCTATTGGGCCAACATCCATAAGAAAAGGAGAGTTCCCAAAGGATATCATCTAAGCCATGCAATACGAGGTGGTATGGTCTAAGGATGCCCAGACATAGTGAAGACTAGGGGTGGATATTATCCGTGGGTGCCTTTGTAGGAGGTGAGTTGTACCTGTCATGGATGCAATTTTTCCCTTTATTGCCTTTATTCTTTCTTTTATTTATTACTTTTTTCTTTCTTTTTACTTCAAGGTCTAACTAGAGGACACTGCCTTGGTGTGGTGACCAGAGATGACAGCGTTACCCACAAGTATTTTCGCAGAAATGATAAGGTTGGCTCATGATGAGACCCCCTTTCCCTTGGCCATGCAACCAAGGGCCACTGCCCTGGCATGGTGACCAGATAATGGCAATGTCATACTGCTAGATACCTATGAACATAATGGGTCNCAAAGTTGGACCGAGCGTAGTGGAGAACACATATCGAGGATCTGTTGAGGGATTTCGTCATTTGCATTTGCCACGGGGCTTCATGGGTCTTGAATCCATTCGAGGTCCTCAGTTGCCTTCCGAACCATTTGCTCTTGATACCCTTGACAGGTTTCAGGCTTGATACCCTGCTCATTGTGGTCTACCCGACTATCGACTGTACCCGCCTGGTGACTGTTCGCGTACTGGCAAACTAGTTGTCAATCTTTTTAGGGACATACACAAGTGACTGCGGGGGTATACCGTGGTACCTAGGACAGACATCAGGCCACGATTTGCAGAGTATACCCGGAGGGTGCTTCCATTTTCGAGTTGCACTTGCACCGGTAAGTTTCTCGAGTGTTGGTTGTTGTAACTGTTCTTCCAACTAGTTTAGTGTTTGCTTGATTTATCTCTTAGGGGCTTCTTTTTTAGTGTGTGTTATTGTTTGCACGTGTAGAATACCTTAGTGTGTCTTGGATCTTCTCACACAGTGGAGGATCCCGAGCTCCGCCAGTCACGAAGGCTTCAGGGCCTACCGTCGGTTATACTGGAGCCACCCCCGCCACCATTGAGGCGGAAGCTAGACCAAAAAGGGTCTTTCGAAGCAACCGGGTTACAAACCATTGAGCCTGAACAACTCCCAGAGGAATCAATCACCAATATTGGCTCAGTTGAAACCCCAACCACTGATACTTGGCCATTGTTCATTGTACCTATCTAGTTTTATAAACGCCTGTCAGTGCCTCATACAGTTATGGAACCAAACTCTGTTACTTCCTCTGGGAATTCTTCCATTCCCACCACTGTTGCTACCATAGGAGAAGCATCTCCCAACTTTCCACCGTCGGTTAGGGCCACCATGGTCTCGACCGCAACTACATCGCATAGTGGACCGACCCCATCTATCGTGGCGGCCACACCTCCCTTCACACCTAGTGCGACAGGCCCTCCGTTCTCATACGGTATGCCTAGTTCAGGTACAAGTCCTGCACTCACTCACTCCACTTTA